>NQII01007078.1:0-11264 GCA_002778355.1 Clitarchus hookeri | reverse complement strand
GTATATAGTATTGAATTCTTACTGTGTGCTCCGATTTTTACGTGAAAAGTCACTGGCCCTATCCATAAGTAATATGTACATTTCCATGGACATGATCACTTTATTTTTGCGTTAGTTAAGTGAAAACGTGATATTTTTTAGGAACCTGAATGTGTTACTAATATGCCAGATCGTATATACTCTTAACCAGTGGCGTGTGGTGAACTGTTGCAAGGTGAGCTGGCGCTAGCTCATTGCTGTACCCTGTTGCTTGCTAGTTTACACTTCCGCCACTAAAACGTAGCTCGGCAGCGGTGACGCCACAGGACGCGTGTAATGGGTCGCTTGCTGCTCGCTTGTGAGTGGTCGGAATGCATTCAGTGAAAATGTACAGCACTGAGCAAGCACCAGCATACCTTGCAACAGTTCACCACACACCACTGCTCTTAACGTGTGTAGTTCAAAAAGACTCCAGCATAATTTGCCACACATTTAGACAGTACACTTGCAATAAAACCTTCAGGAAGTATTTTACTTAATTCGCTGCCAACTTAACTGGGAACCAGCATTCCAGTGTGTACAGCAGTATATATGTAGTTAACGGACAATGATTTTTTTTCATATGGTTGATTACAAAAGTGATCGCTTTACCGTGAACAGTCTATGTACCTCAGTAAAATGTGTAGCAAAACCACTGCATGTTTAATTCAAGCCATTTGTAAATTTGTTATTAGAAAGTATGTGCCAGTGACGAGAAAATAAGTATGAATCAAGAATGAATTACACATGGTACGACAATCTTTCTCGGCAAGGCAAATTCAAGTCAAATGACAAGCTTGACACAAGCTTACATGCATGCTATCTGGGCAGCACAAAAGTAGAACTTCATCAGGCCTTCAGAAACGTGGGGCGTAACTTCGAATACACCACATGAAATAATCCAGCTTTGTTTAGCAATAGAGCTGTGTATTAATGCATATGTTAAACAAGGATTCTGATTGCAACTGCAAAAAAAANCCAGCTTTGTTTAGCAATAGAGCTGTGTATTAATGCATATGTTAAACAAGGATTCTGATTGCAACTGCAAAAAAAATACCACAATAAAAATAAAGTTTCTATTTTAACAATATAATCGATATAGGACATAAGTTACACTTATTTGCAAAAAAATACATAAAAAGTAGCAGATATTCTGTATTACGCAATATAAAAATTAGTAAGTCTCAAGTCAAACTCCGCATTTACACGCTTTCCCATAAGTATATCAGAGTTTATAGTCTCCGCTTGGGAGCACTCCGAGTACACCCCACTGTTGTGACATAGAATATGTAAGTTGACAGAAGTGAAGTGGCGTGGCGGTTCCTTTAATGTGGGTGTACCCAATCACTGATTGGCTGGGTGCGATTACAGCAGCAGCCCTCGTGTATGTTCGGCTACCGCATGCTGCGAAGGATGTCATGGCTGGGCTGTCGGCTGGCGAGTAAGTCACAGCCGCTGATTGGCGAACGGCGTTCCCACGTGTCGCCAACCAGCGACGACATTTTGCTGACAAATGCAGCTGTTGTTGTTCGGGGTATAATAAGTTATTTAATTTATATGTTCTTATGTGTTCTGTGGTTGTGACTTAAATGTTATTAAACAGGAAATCACACATGAACAAGAAATATAGATATTTGAACTAAAAATGAAAAAATTATACATAAATAAAAAATAAAATAATAATAATTAAAAGAAAAAATTAAAGAAAAAGTTAAACTACCAAAAATAGAATAAAAAAATTAAATACAAACTAATATAGGAAAAGAAGAAAGCAAAGTATAAAACAAAAAATATATTCCAGCCTGAAAACGCTCAGGTTAATCTTACCTTTAAATAAAGTCCCTGCCTTTGACTGCACATTGTTAACACACACGCTGACAGGCATGTTTCCAGTATAGCTGCAGTGAAGAAGGAAAAATAGTTCCATATCTTAACGTCGTATTGGAAGTTTGATGTTTAAAGTAGAGGCCTCTAATGATATTTAATTTGTTTTTTTTTTTTTCACAAAAATATTAATTAGCATTTTACTGTCATATTTATTCTCACAGTAATTTTACAATATTTCCCTTACTTGGCACATGACTTAGGTGCCCGGACCCGAAGAAATGTTAACTTTGTATATGGCGAAAGGATACAAAAAGGAGCAAAAAGTAGATCTTGAGCAAGGCTGTCAAATGTGCTAAATTAACCGTAAATTTGTTTTATATTAAATATATATTTTTACGTTGGTATAAATGAATTTAACTAACTATGTTAGTATCTTAAGTAAATTCTTCGATATGCATTTTATGCAGATTATCTGTTTTTTTGTGGGAATGTTTTTTTTTTTTTTTTTTTTTTTTTCGTGCGTCCATTGTTACCCATGTGTACACTACTTGTAAATTTCCTTCCGTTGTCTTCTGAACGGTGTAGCCGGCATAAGCGATAGCTAGCCGGCCAGTTTTCCGTTGGTTCAGCCAACATAATAAAGAGGGGTGCGGAGTTTATTTGACAGCCTGGAGCGACCTAATGTGTTATCTAGCTGTTATCACATTTGACGTAGGCTTATATGATCGTGGCGTGAGGAAGATCTATTACCAGTAGCTCTACTGGAGTGCAGCACTGATCCCTTTGTCGTAGCATCACGAAGGACGCAGCAGAGGCTCAAAGATAAAAATTGTAAAAAAAATATATTGTGGCGAGGTAACGAGCAGCACTGCTTCAGAACGAGGCGCCAATTTATTTCTAAATCAGATAATAAAAGGAAAATGTACCGTGGAAGCGAGTGAGTAGTAACTGCGGTGAAGGAGAAAGGCATAATATGAAGGGAAGAGAGCAGTTGATACAACGTAACAAATGCGAGAGATACTGTGTGATACATTGTGGCATTAATGTGGACCGATAGCTACAGTTTTTTTACTTCAGAATTAAAACAAAGGAAAAATTGTGTACCGAAAAAAATACCAGGGTCGTGAAGCTAACTTGACTGGGAATAATAAATGGCAGGAGGATGTTCCGCTGAAGGCTGACAATGCCTGCATTGCAAGAGCAGATTTACGCTTGATTTGCGCGAAATTTGCCTTAAGTCCGTGAATTTTTATTTATGGATAAGCGATACTACGTACCACATTTTAGAAATATTGTAATGCGATTTGTAACATAACATCACATTTATTACTATAAACTGATAAAGTCGCCGCCAAATTAAGATATTTTGGGAAAGTTTGAATCGTAGTTGCTTCTAACGTTCTACGCCAAGTATCAGGAAAGTTTCATAATAAATGATTCCGCACGTCAACACAGCCAAAAATCATCAACAGTGCTTCTCCGTCAGAATAGTTAACCCATTTAATTTAAGCACGAAAATTGAAATTTTTGTACAGCAACACAATTTATTTTTTAAATGCCGACGCACTTTAAAATCGCGCAGACCTTGCAATTCCTCCCTGCTAGTTAATACAATTCACCGACTTTGGTTTATGGGTGCAGTTTATATCATGCAAGTTTGCTGTTACTCCACGATCTGTTTAAAAATGAAGCTTCATAAAGCCTTGCTCTTACGTACCAAATAATCAAAGTGATTTATTTTTTACGCCTACATACACAAAGGCATTTACTTTGGCAAATGATTTCGTATGTGCGAAACGTGGCGGACGTTACCATTATCCGGTGGGTCTTCTCGGGACGCTCCCGTTTCCCGCTCCCTTGCAATCCACTCATGCTCCAGCTTCACTCCGGCACTCAAGACCTCGATGTTAAACGCCAACCAAAACGTCTCACTCAACTAAATTATTCCCTTCTGATTGCTTCTTGCAGTATCCTCAGCATGCTTACGACACTTCTGTATTGTAATTGTAAGGCAAACCAGCAAAGGACCACGTTAGTGCAAACGACAGTTTCATCTTCTATAAATATTTTTTTTATATCGGTTTTACATGTTTTAATTTTCGAAGATAGTAATTCTTCACTTCTTTGCACTCATTGTTTGATGTCTTCTTATCCGAATTGACGGTTTTGTCATTTTTTCACTTCTTGCTAAAACTTGAGTTAAACTAACGTCAAATGTGTGCTTCATTTGTTTGACTGTGAAATGACTGATGTGTAGTGTCCAGAGGTTCGTATTTACGAACCAGGTGGCGGTATAGGTGTTTCTCGAAACTGATATTGTTCTGGCACCAGTGTTAAATGATAAAGTACTTTCAAACAACGACATATTCGAAAGTGACACTAATAACATTCGTATCATTAACTCGCAACATTCGGGTATTCTGTTTTTTTTTTAATTTTTTTTTTTTACACTATTAATCTTTTTTTAAGGTCGGCAATCGCGTGATACATGTTACAAAACTTCTAAAGTATGACAGAGTGTTTTATTTTCTAAAATAATTATTTATGCAGTTAGTTACCAGTTTATCCACCGCACAAGTTAACCGGAAGCTAAAACCATGGTTTGGAAACACCTTACATTTGTAGAATAAAATTACGCCATATCCAAAGAATAGGACGTAGGATACGCGCGATGTAATGCTGAGCGTATTAAATCAAGTTGTACAAAATTATTCAACTTTTTTTCTTTCTGTGAAGTGAGTATGTTTTGCAATTATATGAATATTATGGCTAATAACTTACTTTTCTCGCAAACTCTTTGCTGTGAGTCCCATACACTCTAAAACTGGATTTGAATATCCCACAGCACCGCATAGAGTTTCCGGTACTTTTGCCAGTCGACAAGGGCGAGTCCATAATTTTTTCTAGGGACGGCTCTTTCTTGACTATGAATATCGACACTAAAGGTTTTGCCATAATTTTTCATTTTTAGGCTTAAAAAAGGACGAGTTAGTATATATTCACAATATTAATAGACGTGGTACAAATATACGTATATTTATTGAAATTGACATGTACATGTTAAGCTGAAAGTATATACACACATATATGTCATATCTTTGAAAAGGGAAGGGGGTATGATGAACCACATTTGGTCCCCTCCATTCTTCTTGTGAACAAACACTAGTGTGCCAGGCAGAAATATTAATAAATTCGTTTCCAAAGTGTTACACTATCCTCAGAGACGGTATTTTTCGCGAATACATTTCGTGCCAAGGTAGTCTTCATACTTCTGTGGTTTCCTAATACTTTTATGATTGGATGACACATGCGCAGATTTTCGCAGTGCGAATCATGTACGTTCAGTTCCAGAGCAACTCCAGTCTCATTGGGCCAGCCAAACAAGGAAATACTGCAGCCGGTAGGACAAAGAAATATTGCTCACGTGTGCATAGGACGTCGAAACCTATAATGCTGTCCGAAATATTCGCTGCAAATCACCGTCTCCTAGCTATCCTCTACAGTCACTAAAAAAAATTGTGTTTCGATACCATGCCATAACATTAAATCTCTTAGGCAAGGGTAGAAAAAGTATAAAACGTTTGACATCGCTCGCTGAATGCGGGCCTAGAATATTTGGGCCTTTCACACTAACTAATTCTCATATTATACGTGCACGTGTCCCCTAGGCTGGTTCACGGGATTACTGTTATATTTACGTATCAGACTTACATGGTTAAGCAATGGCTTTAACATTTCTTTACGTTTACGTTTCCATCAGAGTCGCATTGCAATAAGAGTTGTAAACTGCTGTCCATTACGCGAATATCTCCTAATTTCATTTTAACTCGGTCTGATAAGCGTTCTAAAATTTTCAGAAGAGGCATTATTGTAAACAGTGCGCTAGCCACGAGTCGAGTTCCTGGTGATTAATATGATGACTCGCCAACATTCCATCGTGATGATCTGGGTTCGATTCACGGCGGGTGGTAAACACGTCCAGTTCTCTCGAGGAACTGCCGTCTCCCATGTCCTTGCATTCCATCGCAGCACCGTCTTAAGGAACATTTACACTGAGTTTACATAGAGCTCGTTGCGTTAAGTCTGCGCTATATATATATATATATATGTTTAAATATAGTTCGCGCTCGCGAAGCAGTATAGTCACGCTTACTTGAGAGTAATGTAAATTTCCCAAATGATAAGTTGAACAAATGTCATAATAATTTAAAGGTAACGTAGCATGAATCAATCATATTCAAGAAACGATTGTTTTGTTTCCTGTATTAATTATTTTATTCGTACTAACTTTCGTCTGAGCCGTACATACGATCGCAATGGAAGCTGAAGTTTTAATTTCGTCTGTGCAGAATTGAACGATAAATAAATTAACAACTTGATACACACCCTAGCTCATATCAATAGGTGCAAATGGACGTAAATTTAGTTGAGATATATGGCTGTCATTGGCACGTGAATGTAAATGTGTTATACTTATATGATTATAACAGTTGATAATACGAACCTTTTCAAGATGCCACATAGGCCTACAGAATATTTGGTCGCACTTATTCTTTGCTCCAGTGTGAACATATTTACGATTTCGACACAGCGATAACATAAAGTTAATATAACGAGCCCTATGTAACCCTTCATGGGAGAAGGCCAACGACGGACTACACCTTGAAAGCCCTTCACTCGCCAGGTGTTAGTGGACCCCGCGACAGGGANTCACTCGCCAGGTGTTAGTGGACCCCGCGACAGGGAGCGACCTCAAACGCAGCATGTAACTTATTGACTGAGAGTCCAGTCGACGTGACGTTGAGAGTCGTGTCAGCGAAGACACGCTGGAGGCAGGCGGCACGCAGCCCAGGCCTGCTGCGCGGTCCGACGTCGCGGTCGAGGCCTTGAAGGACGCCGAGACGCGGGGCGCCCGCGGCGCAGCAGCTCGGCGGCGAAGGCCAGGGAGGACGCGAGCACGCCGAGCCCCAGCGCGATGAAGGCTCCCTGCACGTGGTCCAGCGTGATCTGCACCGGGCCGCGCAGCTGCTGCGTCCTGCTGGCGATGATGGCCGCCTGCACCGCGGCGTTCATGCGCCGGCGGAACGCCTCGCCCTCCCAGAAGGCGAAGAGCCCGCTCTCGGTGGCGCGAGCCATCAGCTTGTTCAGCGGCCTCGTCAGCGGCGAGCCCTTGCCCACGGCGAAGGCGCACTGCGCCCAGTACAGCTCCTCCTCCATCAGGCGCAGGGACTTTATGATGTCGGCGTTGATGTGGGCGCCCATCGAGAACAGCCCTGCAACACCGCCACAGACCACAAGTTAAACTCCCTCCAGGTTTGGAATGCTCTTAACATCAGGGTCTTGAGAGCCGATGAGGGTGAAGCGAGGTGAGTATGGAGCAGCGCCGGGATGAAAGGCCGGAGGAGACGGGAGATCCCCGAGAAAATTCACTGGCACGATTTCCACGTGCGAAAATTCGTGATTGACTCCGGCCGGGAATCGAACCCGGTTCGCCTTTGTGAGAGACGAGTAGTCTGACCACTACTCCACCGTGGCCCCAAATTTTCATGCAAATTTTTTTTTATTTATCTTTTAAGATCTTTGCTCACCAAATCTGCGACCACAGAGTTTAAATGGGGAATCACTTTTAAATCAATTCCTTTTCAAGACATCACTTTTAAATATAACTGTTTCAAACAAAAAAAATTCAACGCGACTTTCTCAGAGAATACTGCAGCTTTAAAAACAAAAAAATAAAATAAGTATTCATTTATATAATTTTTGTTACAATGTACAGTAACTTTTAATGTTAAATTTTAGAAAAAAAACTAAACACAAAAATTTGCGAGATTTCTTAACATTCCTTAAGAAATGTCTTGTGGAATACTTTTTGTTTGAAACCATTATTTTCAAATTGATGTATTGAGAAGGAATTTCTTGAACGTTGATTCCCCATTTACACCCCTTGGCCGCGTGGAAAGGTCGCACAGTGCGCGAATAACTGGAATGAATCGGGTATCTTAAATTAATTTCCACACTGTTTGTACGTTAATAACAGAGAAACTATTAAAGACGATCTGATAAGGCTGCGTGTGTTCGACGCTGTAAAGACAACGTCAGCTGTTATCAGTTCCGTTTGCAGCCACTAGCGGCAGCACTACAACTGTAGAAAACATGGCGGAAGTGACAAAGTTTTCTTTCGAGCAACGTAAGTGGATCTTAAAGTGTTGCTGGAAAAAATTGAAATCACGATTGATCTGCAGGGATGAAGGAAGACAGAATCAAACCTCCCTTTTAAAATCATTTTATTTACTTGGACAATTATTTTCGAAAAAAATCCACTCGTCTATAAAATATTTCTACTGATAAAATATGTACTAAGTTATAAATGTAAAATGTTACTATTTAAAAGAAATTTCATTTCATGTAACAGCAACGGGAACTTCTATACTCGCGAGCAGGAAAGATATTACCGTTTCCACTTGTTTTCGTTCTGCAAGTTCTACAAACGAGAGTTAATAAAGTTAATTAATGCTCAACAAGTACGGCTTATTCATAAGATTTTTTTTTAACAGAGACAGCATATCATTTACAGTTCATTAATGACTTACTACTTTGTAGAAATCAAATGCCAGTGCATTTTCGTTAACTTTCATGTCGCACGAGTTAATTGTTTTCGTAAGAACGTGCGGGAAGCGAAGAGTTTTGTAGAAAACTTTGTTATTTATACTCAGTGGATATGAAGTTATCAACGGCATTGAAATCGTATTTATCTTCCAAGAATACTAGGGCAGTAAAAGCACAAAACGCATAACATTCTAGGCAATAAGTTACTATTTTACGTAAACTGTGCAATATGCTGTAATTTATGAAGCGCGGCATGAAGTTTCCTGCCTTTTTTATTAAATTTACATCAATGTAAAAGATTAGGTTAAAAACACTGCTCACGATCACCTTATTCAATTATTGTTTTGATTACCGCCTAATTACCTGCCCGTCCGCAAAACAGAGTATACTGGAATCCTTTACTCTTGCATGTGTGCAAAGCAGTAGTGCTGAAACTGAAAGGATGGAGTTCGAATCTCAAGAGGAATACTTTTTTAAGGTCACAAAACTAAATTATATTTTTTTTTTTTTGCTTTATTGTCTATAAATAAATCTAATGCGCAAAATATAGCAAATCTTTGGCTTTTTGAGAGATAGAAAAAAAATGGGAATTAAAGTAAGATATGAAAAGCAGGAGCACTTTTCCTTAAGGACAATCATGTTATCTCCTAGAGAGAGGTCTTTTGATGCAGACTTCACGGTTGACTGAGCGCTTTTGAAAGCTATGCGTAAGAAATACTTTTACTTCTCATTTTGTATCCTTCTGCCAGACATAAAATAAGCACTGTCATAGGCATCAACACTTTTTTCAAGCGCCATCAAAATTAAACCGATTAATTGTAAGGAATGTGCATGCGTTACTGATGTGCATATTCATACTCTTGTGTGTATTAAACAAAAAAACCACTCTCGTCAGTGGGCATAAATGTAAATTTCACATTCGCAACAAAACGTTAAGTGTCAAGAACAATTTTGTTTTATTAATTCGCTGTCAACTAGGAGCTTGCATGGCAGTGTGTAATGTAAAATAATTATTGTAATTACGAGCAGTGGAGGTTTTTAAAAGTTTCTTTCAAAAGTGCTCACGTTACCGTAAGAAACCTAGTCACTTGTCTGCTCGCACAACGACGCCACGAGCACACAGAGGCGATTGCAGAGCCACCTTTGTGTCGCACCAGGAAATTAAAGTCGAAAACGAGGAGTGAGTGAGTGAAGAGATTTGGGCGGTTCTTAACAGCAAGGTCTTCAGAGCCGATGAGGGTGACTGTGGTGAGTATGGAGCAATGCCGGAATGAAAAAGCGGGGGAAACGGTGACATCCCCGAGAAAAAACGGTGACCAGCGGCATCGTCCGGCACGATTCCCACATGCAAAAACTCGGGAGTGACACGGCCGGGGATTGAACCCGGTTCGCCTTGGTGGGAGGCGAGCAAGCTAACTTGTCAGCCCCCGCGGCCTCTGAAAACGAGGAGAAAATTAACATCGACTTCCCTCTTTCTATACCATTACTTTTATTCTATGATACGACTCATGTCCCTGACTCTCGGCCTGGTTTAAACGTAATTGCTTGTGTTCGTATCATAGTCTACTCTGAACCTGAAACAGTAAGAGTTGAGCCAAATCAGTGAAAACAGCGAAAATTGAGCAACTGGTAATCATTGTCAGATAACTGATTAATATAGTGGCTGAACTTCAGTGATTTATTTGAGATTCCCACTGAATATCAACAATGTCACTGCTGTTAGTCAATTAATCCTAATCGCCGGTCAGCAGTAGCTTATCAACTGACTTTCAGTGAATGTTATTTCACTGATTGACAAAACTGATTCACAATAAGAGTGATATCAGAGTGTTTCGTTAGATGCTTGTTAACGTATTTTGTATTTAAAATTAATTTTTCTGTGCTAACTGTACTTACTAGTATCTATAGATACTTCGATGACTTACGGTATTAGTTGCAATAGCAAGTTACGTAACTATTCTTCTTCGACGATCGATGTATTTAATTTTCTTAAGAAAAGTTTCCTCCGTTTTGTTTTCTTGTCTATCATTAAACTGCTTAACTCTTAGTGGCTTTCATGGAAATAATATAACTTATCATTAAACTGCTTAACTTTTGGTGTCTTTCATGGAAATCATATAACTTATCATTAAACTGCTTAACTCTTAGTGGCTTTCATGGAAATCATATAACTAGCATGGAACTACCGGTAAAATGTAATACGTGTATGATATATTCAAACAAGATTCGAACATGTAACTGCTCAGATATCCGGTAACAACTCAAAAGAACGCCAAACATTGCGCGGGGAGGGGAGGGTTGGGAGGAGCACTTGCAGATTAATCCAAATGACGGACCTGTTCGGACGTAAAGATAACGGTTTACCTGACGCCAGTTTGTCGACAACGAACGCCATTTTGTGGTTTTTGGTGACGTGTTGCAGGTTCTCCTTGGTCATGAGCTGGAAGTTGTTGACCAAGGTGTGGTGGTACTTCTCCTCGGACTCGTCCAGCGCCTCGACGTAGGTGCAGGTGAGGCCCGCCCACTTGAGGCCGCTCTCCGCCAGTTGCTTGACGGTCTTGATGGCTGGCGATTGCCTGCCCGGAACAGACAACAAGCCGGAGAGGTAAGGCACTTTCACGCCCTCGAACTTCACATCAAGTTTCCTCGAATTCCTTTGAATACTGTATAACGTCACTCAGACATCACAATCGCGGCCATATTGTCTTTCAATCCATTCAAAGACTCGAATCACTTCAAAGATTTTCAGTATTGAACATGTTATTTATTTTCTGGAATAAAATATTTCAACCAGCACTCAGAATTTTTTTTAA
>NQII01007077.1:25904-98406 GCA_002778355.1 Clitarchus hookeri | reverse complement strand
AGAATTGTTACAAGTCAGTAGCTCGCGTAGGCCCATAAAAACAAAACACTAGCTAGCACATCTTAATTGTGTTACTGTTGGCCTTTACATTAATGCATTGCTTACTGGTGCGGTTTCATTCATTTTATTGAAAGTGATGGTGGAAGTCACGAAAGTACGAGACTGTCATTTTTAATTGTAACGAAAATTATTAACCGTTTGCAAAATGTAATTTTTTTCCTTGCGTTACAAGTTATTATCCGCGTGTAATATGTTATGAAAAAAAATAATAAACTGGCATCCGACGGAGTTTAGAACTTACGCCCAAAAACTGTACTGTAATACGAGCACCGTAACTTTATACCACGTAGGTAATGTTATGAGTATTTNAGAACTTACGCCCAAAAACTGTACTGTAATACGAGCACCGTAACTTTATACCACGTAGGTAATGTTATGAGTATTTGAAACAGTTTTAAACAGTACTTAAAAATTGTCATCGCCAATATAATTCGTCTTTGTCGAATTTTAAATCTATTACAAATAGTTTCAATTTAACGGATGTATAATCTAGATGGAGGCGTTCTTTTGGATTTTTCATCAACTCGTTTCACGTAGTAGCCACGGGGAGCGCCCTATGCTCCGAAACTGCGATGTGATTGGCCAGGTTTTATATGGATTGTGTCCTTCCTGAACTTGTGGACCCAAAGGCAGCGTCACTCAATACCGATTCGAAATCCATCGTATATCCCAAATGCTCGATAATGACAGAAAATGGAAACAAGTAGGGGAAACTGTGTTAAGGAACGCCAAAACCCACTAAGAAATTACTTACTGCACCTAAACATAATGCATGGTATATCCAGGTTAGATATCCCCCTTTTCATTGTTTATTTTACTTCTCTCATCAGGACTTGGTACATGTTGCTAATTACCAAGTTTAATTTTGAATTGGTTGTTGAAATTATCTGTTAGGTATAGTTTTNAGGACTTGGTACATGTTGCTAATTACCAAGTTTAATTTTGAATTGGTTGTTGAAATTATCTGTTAGGTATAGTTTTTTCTCTCTCTCTCTCTCTCTATCTCTCTCTCTCCTATCTCTATCTCTATGTAGCCATGATGCCAAACATTTTGTTTTTATATATACACAAACATCTTTGTAATTTATGTAAGTGTGTATAGGTGTGACTTACCATTGATACTGTATGATGTGCTTTGTCAGTGAAATGGATCTACATAATCTACGAGCTGTCTCTTACCGCGAATGCAGCAAGCTCCTTGCGAAAATAATTTGCAACGTATTATAGTTCATTAATTTATATTTGTGTAAATTGATTAATTATGACATTTGTAATGTTAAACTCCTCCAAAACTATACCGGTTTCTGAATTCTCGGGAAGTACACATTACTCTCGCATCTCTACGCCCTATCTTCAGAAATGGGTGCATAGAGCGTGAAGTTGCGCTCTACCCATTGCTTCACTGCGGCACCCCCCACCCTTGGATGCCAGCGTCGTCTTCGGGAGCCACAACCAACATGGCTGACACCTTGGCGTCGGCTTAGGGAGCCTCCATGAACCAACATGACCGCCAGGGAATGTGCGAGGGAAAATAATTTTTTGGAACTTTTAAAAAGTTGGAACTTTTCAAAAGTTAAATCCATATTTTAAAATATTAAATCAATATTTTGAAATATTAAATCACACTTTTAAAAATGTTAATTTAAAAAAATAAAATTTTGAAAATAATTTTTGCAAATTTTTGCACTGGATGCCAAAATGGCCACCTCCGAATGACACTGGCTACCAAGATGGCCACCCCCGAAGCGGAATGCAAACGCATGAAGTTTCGTCATTTCCTTACCAAGCTTCTTCCTCCCGGCCTCCCTGTCATGACGCTGCGTTAGAACATACATTATCTAACTACTAGTATATATCAACTTTTTTACGTGGAAGCACGGCTAAGGGTGGTGGTCTCATATTTATATTTCACCCCCCTTCCCTTCCCACTATATAAAAGATGATACCGAGGCCCTGCCAATACACACACGCGCGCGGCGCAGCCCCCCCTCCCCCCCGGGGAGCTTTACATTCCTTTAAGCCTCAGAGCACAAAAAGAAAGAAATGAATATCGTGATTTACTATCCCCATTACACTAGCGAGCTTCCTAAATTGGTTAACCAACGGTGAACTCTCTGCAGGAAATAAATAAAAATCGTCCTGAGCTCGCGCAGATACAACAAAAGATGCCTAATTATTTTTACAATTTTTTTTAAAGTTATTAGTAATTTGCACAACTGAGGGATTGGATTCGTAGTTTTAGCAGATTGAATGTAATTTTTGGAACTGAAAAAAGTCGCTGTTACCTGCCGTGTTGTTTTATTTATTTATTTTACAAACATTTTACCTAAATTGAGGATATTTTATAGTTCCATGATATATCGATGACAACTAAATAAAATTAACAAATTATTTGAAAAATAACATTCATCATGTTTTTTGGAGTAAATATAAGAATTGTAACATAAAACATTGATTCGTGCAGATTTCAAAAAGTTTGATCTTCAGCCAAAGTGTTTCTTGAAGTCACAGGAGTGGTTGTGGCAATTGCTTTGCAATCCAGTATTTGGTTCACCTGCGGTAGGGCTTTAACTTTCAAGTAGTTAGACTTAAAATTTTATCTCAAAAGTTAACAATGGAATACGGGCGAATCGTGACAAATTTCCAAGAAATATTTTTCATGTCATTATAACAATTATTTTGAGCTAAACCCTAACAAATTAATTTTTATAAAAATTTAAATTCTTATGATTTGCTGTATTCGCTGCGGTATAAATTATTTTCCTCCAATATAATACCTTTTTCACATTAAGACTACTATTTCATGTCACGAAAAAGGATTTCATGTGCTGAAGCTGAAGAAAATAATTTAAACCTCTTGAACGTTTATAAGGCAATTTGACTTCTCTTACGCTTAACCAGTATTCTTTTTAAAAACACGTAACAGGGAGAAGCCAATAAAAAAAAAAGAAATACAAATCTAGCGTTACAAAGTTGTGACTAATGGGATTTATTTTCCATGCCTATGTCCTCTGAGGCTATTTTCCTGTACGGTTTACTTGTTATTGATTTCCATCTTCGTTTGATTACGTTTATTTTTCGTTGGTACTGTAAGATAAGTACGTAGACTGTGCATTATGGCATGTAAAAGTCACAATTTTAGCGTTTTTAGAACGTACAAATAAAATAAACTAGGCCCTAAAACATGTTTTGAAAATTTAGCAAGCGTGATTGTAAGGAAATTTTGTAATTCATGTTAAGGTATGCTTAGCAAAATTTATTGAACAAAAAATCTATAGACTGGTACAAATAAAAAATTGCGAAAACGTTTCACATCATGGTTTTAAAGTCATCTTGAAGTAACTCGTATCTTATTTCAATGTGAATTATCTCATTTCGGTAAGTAAGTAAGTTATTTGTACGTTCCGAAAACACAACAATTTTAATATGTTATAATGCAAAAAATATCTGATCTAAATTTTGTTATGGATAAAATAGTATTTATTAGTACGGTCTACAAGTTGGAACAGCATTTAGTGAAAATATAAAATAATGAATTTTTGGGGGGATTTAGCACCCTAGATGATAATTGCACGTGGTACTAATATATATAATATGAAACCCGTACTACGAATCTTAACCTAAGACTATAGACAACTGAAGTAGATACAGAAATCAACATCTCACTGAAACGGAGAAATAAGATCAGTGAAACATTATTTCGCATTCAAAATAACGAACACATTTAAACGTCTCATGACTTGCACAACTATGAATGCAAAAAATAAATCACCATAAGATATAATGTATGACAGAATTCCTCTGAGACAGTTTGCGCATGCTATTCTGACTATATTAACATGACAAGGAGTCATGAGCTAGATTTTGCAGAAAAGTGCAATTACTGTGTGAATTTATCTTAGCCATATTCTGTACACGGGTACAGTGTGGGCTTACGAACAACTTTACAATAATCCACTTTACATTTTATTCTCCATGAACAATTATAAATCGCACAGAAACTTTTCTAGACGATTAAAACACCAACTAAATTCAGACGACAAACTCGGTTGGGCCCGCATGCGAAATCCGGTCTATTACAAAGAAAATAGTATTTCAGAACATGACTTCTACAGCGTCGCCTCCTCACCCAACACTCAAAATGTACTTTTTTTTTTATAATACAAAAATTCTACCCACACTCATGCACTGGTGTTTGTTTGGTGTAGAGCCACTGACTTGAAATCCTGAGAGATATAGCTTAGCAGCCAACTGCATAAGTTGCCAAATTTTAGTTACACTGAGTACGATTACGGTGCGTANCCTGAGAGATATAGCTTAGCAGCCAACTGCATAAGTTGCCAAATTTTAGTTACACTGAGTACGATTACGGTGCGTATTCCAAATGAGAACAGACATGAACTAATAAGGAGTATAGGCCAAGGAAAGAGAACCTGAAAAGGCACAAATAGAGAAGTGAAATGGCATTTGCCTAGAACGGCAATGTGAAAACCACTGTCTGGATCAAACCAACAACATCCGGAAAACGGAGGACACTCCACGGCACGACCAAACACGCTTCGAAATGAAATTAGTATTCCAAATGCTTCATTGCTGTCCTTTGGAAATAATGGTGTGGTGGTTTTTCCAGTTCTTCCGCGCTCTCTGATGTTCTTGTTCGGTAATTAGGTGACACGTTATTAGCCGCGTGGACTGAATGAATATTCGGTCCTTTTATCAGCCATCACGAGCTGCGTTAACACGTATTTTATGATCATGTTTGGGAGTCAAACGCCCGTAACTAGAACCCGCAATTCTTCCTTTTTTTGTAGGTTATGGGTGCGTGTGGCATAAATTAACGCTATAGAGGATGATAATATTTTACCATTTTGTGGAAGCTAGTAAAGAAAAACGAAGATAGGCCAATCATAGAGAATTTATCTCACTTATCTTGTTGTATTCTATTCACGGTTACTTCCAATTTTTGTGAAGCCATGCTACAGTTCTGCTTCGAGGATATTCCTCATGCAAAGCTTAACAGAGTCTAAAAAATCACACAAAGCTTTAGTGCGCTCTCAGTGAAATAATATCTTGTATAAGAATTATTTCTTACTAGGCATTACCAACACACATATTTCCTTGCCGTTTTTATTCATAATAATTGTAAATTAAATATTGTGTTTTATAGATCACTTGTAAAAACATCAGTTTAAACAAAAATAAGGTACTTTTATGTTAATATAAGTATAAAAAGTTTACGATACATAACATAATTAGAAAACANGTTTAAACAAAAATAAGGTACTTTTATGTTAATATAAGTATAAAAAGTTTACGATACATAACATAATTAGAAAACAAACAAACACGTCATACATGGGGTGATTTTTCAAAGGTATAATTCAAAAAGTGTTAAGAAACCGCGAATGGGGTATATACCAGAGTGATCTGTTTTTACAGAGTTATTTCTGACGCCGTAAATTGTTATAGGTTATTTCGGTGCAAGATACTATGAAAATTAAAGCACCAATNTACAGAGTTATTTCTGACGCCGTAAATTGTTATAGGTTATTTCGGTGCAAGATACTATGAAAATTAAAGCACCAATATTGCAAAATAGTTGCTCACGAAGTTGGCCAATTTGTTATCTAGAACGTTTCTATGTTGCCTTCCGAAAACATGTGACGTATTTGCAATGGAGTTGACTTATGTAAACATCACGCACTCTTCAGAAAGTTTTTCAGCTGGCTGAGCTGGGACCACCACCTCCCCCAATTACCGTCGAAGAAAGTTAAACCTTTCCTTCCTCACAATAATTCCTAGATTTACATAAATCATTGCTAGCTACGGCTCCGCTGCAGCAGCCCCCACTCCCCCGTCCTTTTTTTNATAATTCCTAGATTTACATAAATCATTGCCAGCTACGGCTCCGCTGCAGCAGCCCCCACTCCCCCGTCCTTTTTTTTTCTTTGGTAGCACTGAAGGGCGATATGCATTGTTGATTTGCATTAGAGTCGGAGTATGTATGCCCTCTCNCTTTTTTTCTTTGGTAGCACTGAAGGGCGATATGCATTGTTGATTTGCATTAGAGTCGGAGTATGTATGCCCTCTCACTTAAAACACTAACTTTCTAGAAAACTTTATATGAACAGACAAAAACCAAGTAGACGTTTTTAATTAAAAACAGTTAAAATAGTATTTAAGTTAAATTCCCAGTCCAACTCGCGTATGTACAACTAGAGATATATACCTAAGTAAATGTTCCTGTTGCAATAATTCAGCCGCATTCGGTTCAACAACCAAAAGAGTTGCAATACAAAGTATGTAATCGTTTTGTCGTTCATTCCCCATATTGGAAACAAATCAAATTAGAATCAAAACAAATAGTAATTAAAAAAGTAAAGCGGTTGAAAAACACTGCACCAAATTCATAGATTAACGTACTTAGATTTTTATGCCCGCTATATATCCTTCCGTACATTCAAATAATTCATTATATATATATATATATATATATATATATNTATATATATACACATATGCCCACGCTCACACTTAAAGGGTAGTAGTATCCATTCAATCTTCGATTATCAAACAATACTTCGTAATAAAAATTTGTGACCAGGCATAAAAAATCAAAGCTGAACATGACGAGTTTTTTAAATAATTTGTACGGTTTCTATTATACCTGTATTTTTTCATTTGGGATTAACATTATTAAATAATTGGGTAATATTTGGTTAGTTACAGATGTGAAACTAATCACGTAAAAAAACTAAGTTGGAATTCGACACAACTGTTAAGATGTTCCCTTTCCCTTGACTAGCTTTGTTTTTAAATATTGACTCTGAAAATTAAGTTATGGAGGAAAATACATAAATCAAGATGGTAAGGATACTTCCTCCTTAATAACAGTGCGGGAAACAAGTGACGCTATGGGCTTCTTACAAATTACACACATATATTACTATTATGTCAATTTTGCATTTAATTTGTATAAACAAAACAAAATATTATTCAATAACCACCCAATCACACCTTTAAAAAAAGTTAATATAAAAATATACTTTTACAAATTGGTGCCGGTATTACCGTAAACAGAATAAAGGGTGCGTATAAACTTTGAAGGTCTATAATATCAAAACCAAAAAACCTACAACCTAGATTGACCAATCAAATGAATCGTGGAACCGTGAAGTTTGTTTACCATACATTCGAAATGTTCAATGTGACCATCATGTGCAGCACGAACGACATCTACGCGATAATAAAACTCGTTCCACGTTCTTGTCAGCATGTCAGGTGTTACGGTTTGGATGGCGTTCATAACTCTCGGTTTGAGGTGGTGAGTTGGTAGCGAGCTCGCATTCGACATGTCAATGTGAAGGGGATGGTCTGATGTTTCCTTTATGGTGCGCANATGGCGTTCATAACTCTCGGTTTGAGGTGGTGAGTTGGTAGCGAGCTCGCATTCGACATGTCAATGTGAAGGGGATGGTCTGATGTTTCCTTTATGGTGCGCAACCCCATTTGCACCTAGCTGTTCGCGGATACCTGAACGAGACGTTGCCGCAACGCTGGATTGGTCGAGGAGCAGCTGGTGACCAGGCTCTTCATCACTGGCCCCCAAGAAGCCCGGATCTTAACCCATGCAATTTTTTTTATGAGGGTACATAAAAGATTAAGTGTTTCGTCCACCATTGCCGGCTAACATTGACGACCTCAAAACAAGAATTACGGACACCATCCAAACCGTAACATCGGACANTACATAAAGGATTAAGTGTTTTGTCCACCATTGCCGGCTAACATTGACGACCTCAAAACAAGAATTACGGACACCAACCAAACCGTAACATCGGACATGCTGACAAAAATGTGGAACGAGTTTGATTATCGCGTAGATATCGTTCGGGGCCGNACCAAACCGTAACATCGGACATGCTGACAAAAATGTGGAACGAGTTTGATTATCGCGTAGATATCGTTCGGGGCCGCTCGTGGTGGTCACATTGAACAACATTTATGAATGTATGGTAAACCAACTTCACGGTTCCACGGTTCATTTGATTGTTCAATCAAGGTTGTAAGTTGTTTGGTTTTGATATTATAGACCTTCAAAGTCGGGATATTCTTTTACACTCATCCTGTATTTACGTTTTTACGTACATATAGGCCAAACATTTGTGGTCCAGTTATAAATAAAGATGTTAATTACAAACACTGCGCAAAATTCAATAATACAAGTTTTCGTGGTGTCGCATCACATATTTCTTTTTTCAATGAGATTTAATCTACAGAGTGTGAAAGGAGTTTGGATCAGGAACAACAAAACGAGAATACCAAACAGGTCGGTATCGAAAAAATGTAGGGGCATGTGACATTTGCTGCAATTAACATTTTCGAGACTGTGGTATATTTTAAGAAATGGGACGGTCGTTCTGCCACCCAATATGAAAACTGTGCTATTCCTGGTTTCTGTGTGGACTGCTTCGTTTAAGTACGCATTCAAAAAATACCGGCGGTTATGCCAACAGCACGATAATGAAAGCACACGCAGAGCAGTTATTCCGGTTTATGACCACTTCGCGGCGACTTTTTGAGATGNCAACAGCACGATAATGAAAGCACACGCAGAGCAGTTATTCCGGTTTATGACCACTTCGCGGCGACTTTTTGAGATGGCTGGAAAATGTCGGAAACTTTTAAGTGCGAAAAGACGGGAGTAGTGGGGAAAAGGACATACCATGCCACCTGGATGCTGCACGCGGGCAAGGGGAAGAGCCAGCGGCCATCTTGGATGATCNTGGGAAAAGGACATACCATGCCACCTGGATGCTGCACGCGGGCAAGGGGAAGAGCCAGCGGCCATCTTGGATGATCTCACGGAGTAACCTCCTGCTTTATCATTTCTCGCCAAAGATGGCCATTTACCCTTTTTCACTCGAAATTTCCCCTCTCCCCCCCCCAAAAAAACAAAATTTCCCGAATTTCCCTCAAATCCTGAAAATTTCCTACAAAATTTTCCTCGCCAAAATTCATACGAGTCACTCAGTTCGAAAACAGCATTACCCCGCAATGTAACCAATGGTTTTTTTTTTTTTTTAGGAAATATGGAGTGAGGAGTGACCCTATCATTCATGCTGTCATTCCATGCCAGCACCATCCATCTTGTTTGAAGAATGTTCGACTACATTGCTGTCATGCCACTTCTCTCATTCCTTCCAGTCTCCCTCACCCACGTCCGTTCTCACTCGCCTGCTCTATCCCTTGGGGTTTTCTCATATTCCGTCTGGTATTCTCTCTTGTCTTTTTTTATTCTCATGCTCTCTCATTCATTCCTGTCTCCCTCTTGTTCGCATTCTGTCATTTCACCTTGGTTTTCCCATATTCCTTCTGGTATCCTTTCACCTGGCGTCCCGGCAGAGACGGATCTCATACTCTTTCATTCCACCTGCGCGACATGGAGCGAAGCCTGCACACAACACGCTAGCCTAGAGTCGCACCACACGTACGTCAAGTACGTCGTAAGCCCAATTATAAGCATTATCGGTTGTAATTTCCGAACCATTTAAGATATAGTCACCAAATTTATTACATAGTCATCGCCTCCGACGATGAACTGAGTCGAAGGGTCAAGCACGCCCTAAGCCCGCTTACAAGCATAAACGCACACCATTTCCCACCCACCGAAGCTATAGGCACCAAATTCATATTACAGACATCACTTCCGACAACAATCAAGGAGATGACCGCCATTAGGTCTTAAACCNTATAGGCACCAAATTCATATTACAGACATCACTTCCGACAACAATCAAGGAGATGACCGCCATTAGGTCTTAAACCACGTTACAAGCATAGTTGGTCAGCATTTCCAAACCTATGAATTTCGGGGACATTTAAAAACCTTCCACGCATGTGAAGAAAATAAAGGTATACATACAAGTCATGTTGCAAAGTTACAGTTAGATGTAGGAGTGTAGGGGCTGAAATAGCACACATATCCATCTGCCTGTACACACTCAACAATCGCCCACCGATGCCCTAGTCGTCTGCTACTGCAAGGTGTCTACCAACTCAGATCGCCCTCANTACACACTCAACAATCGCCCACCGATGCCCTAGTCGTCTGCTACTGCAAGGTGTCTACCAACTCAGATCGCCCTCAGCAACAGCTAGTCTCCCTTCGTCACAGACATCCAGGCTATATATATATATATATATATATATATATAACTGTGAAAATATATACATAAATAAACTTTAGCATGGACACCATACAACAATATGTGTAAAAATCAAGATAAATACAAATGTGCTGAGTGCATGGTGTACATAGTCAAGGGTAAGAGTAAAATACATATATAGTAATATAAACGAACATCAGTCCGACACAAGGGCCGGCGGGCCGAGTCATCGCTAGCATGGGTAACTCTTATCAAGCAGCCATATATTAATAAATTAAAGAATACACAATTGCATCGACAACAAGACATACGAAGTCGCAGGTTACATTAAATTAAACTATGTGACCGTTAATATAAATAAACACCGTCAGCCTAACGTGAGTGTCGGACAAAACGAGTGTAAAATATATGAAACCGCCCTGTGCATGAAAAAGCAGTAAAGTTACATTCAATAAAGACCCGGCATATAAGCAAGTACATCTTGAGCATGATAGCATAACGAGTCACAATATATATATAAAATATCCCGATGGAATCACAGACCATTATAGTGATGTGTGTTGCTATCACGACATAATGAGAAAAAACGAATGATCACAAGGACCAACCCCAAAAATTAGTAAAATGCATCAAGTACGATACATATTACGCAACTTGTAAAGACAGTGTTCCTTTGCTTGATACAAAACAATACATTCAAACCATTAGTAGCGCTAGAGACGTCACGGCTAAGCGTCGATGCAAATAGATATGAAAAATAATAATTATAAAAGCAAATATTAATAAGCAATTAACCACCAGTGTAAATTGCGCGAGCATCGAGAGCTAATCGTTATGTTAAGCGAAAAAAATTACAATTTTGAAGTGTAGGAACAATAAAGGATAACACTTCTACACACTGATGCAACAGATATAAAAACAAAATGCAAAATGTAAAGGAAGTTATAAGCACTTGCCAACCAGCGCAATCACATATTACACAGGCGTGGTTTGCTGTATGCTGTGTTACACGATGCTAGACAATACCAGACCGTCCTGGATAGTACAACAGAANACACAGGCGTTGTTTGCTGTATGCTGTGTTACACGATGCTAGACAATACCAGACCGTCCTGGATAGTACAACAGAACAGCAGACGACGGAAGTGATGCCTGTAATATGGATTTGACGAATATAGCTTCGGTAGACTGAAGAATGGTGGTTGACTATGCTTATACGAAGCAGCAAGGTTACTTGACCTGCGGTTTTTTTCGTCGTTGGAAATTATGCCTATATTATGNGACTATGCTTATACGAAGCAGCAAGGTTACTTGACCTGCGGTTTTTTTCGTCGTTGGAAATTATGCCTATATTATGAATTTGGTGAATATAGCATCGATGGGAAATGGTAGCCAACTATGCTTATATGAGGGCTTAGGGCGTACTTGACACCACCATCTTGTTCGTTGTCGGCGGCGATATCCCTGTTATGAATTTGACGACTATAGCTTCGGTGGACTGGAAAATGGTGGTTGACTATGCTTATAAGATGCCTTAAAGTTTACTTGACCCTACCGCACTTTTCTTCATCAGAGGTGATGTTGATTATATAAATTTGGTGCCTATAGCATCGGTGGGTGGGAAATTGTGGGCGTTTATGCGTATAAGTGGGATTAGGATGTACTTGGCCCGCGTGTGGTGCGACTCTAGGCTAGCGTGTGTGGGCATGCTTCTCTCCGTGCCGCGCAGGTGGAATGACAGAACATGAGTTTCGTCCCCGCCAGGACGCCAGGTAAAAGGAGACCAGAAGGAATATGAGNGCGCAGGTGGAATGACAGAACATGAGTTTCGTCCCCGCCAGGACGCCAGGTAAAAGGAGACCAGAAGGAATATGAGGAAACCATGGTGGAATGACAGAGTATGAGACTCGTCCCCACCAGGATGCTAGGTGAAAGGAGCCGAGAAAGAATATGAGAAAACCAAGGTGGTATCAGACGACGGCGATGAGGGAACATCCAGGATGGAGGGGTCGTTAGGCAAGGGAGAGGAAAGGGTGAAAATAAAGGAGACCGGAAGGAATATGAAAAAAAAATCAAGGGATAGAATGGNGCGCAGGTGGAATGACAGAACATGAGTTTCGTCCCCGCCAGGACGCCAGGTAAAAGGAGACCAGAAGGAATATGAGAAAACCATGGTGGAATGACAGAGTATGAGACTCGTCCCCACCAGGATGCTAGGTGAAAGGAGCCGAGAAAGAATATGAGAAAACCAAGGTGGTATCAGACGACGGCGATGAGGGAACATCCAGGATGGAGGGGTCGATAGGCAAGGGAGAGGAAAGGGTGAAAATAAAGGAGACCGGAAGGAATATGAAAAAAAAATCAAGGGATAGAATGGAATGAGATAAGATGCATGACAGAGCAATGAACTCGAACACTCTTGAGACAAGATGGATGGCGCTGTCATGGAATGATAGAGCGTGAATGATATGGCCACTCCTTACCCCCCCCCCACCCAAGTCATTAGCTACATTGCGGAGTCATGCTATTTTCGGACTGAGTAACACACATGAATTTTGGTAAGGAAAATTTCTGCAGGATTTTCGGGAAATTTTGAGCGTTTTTGAGGATAACAAGGAGGAATTCTGAGGGAAAAAAGGGTAAATGGCCGTCTTTGGCGAGAAAGGACAGAGCAGGAGGTTGCAGCGTAACGTAATCCAAGATGGCCGCCGGCTTGTCCCCGTCCAGCATCCAGGTGACTTGTTTGTTATGCCCCTTTTCCTACTACTGACCTCCAAAAAATATCTGTAGCCTGGAATTAGCCTGCAGTTAAATTTGATCTGGTTTACCACGAGAATAAGGTGGCAGCTTGGGAAAATAAACTGATGTACCTTATTTATTTTGATATTAACAATTATCACTAACATACAGCACGTGGGTCTTTGTATCTACGCTATGGTTTGTGGTCCTACTCGCTTTCGTCTTAAATGCCTCATTCTCAAAACTTTCAAAAGAAAAAAATTATAAATGCAAACAAGTTTCGACAAAATAAGCGGCATAAGAAAAAACGAATATAAAATAAACTGTAAATATATATTTCATTTTGTAGACGTAAAGAACGCAAATATGATTTTTTTTTTCTATGTAGGGTAATTGTAGATAATTTTACGGCTGGGAGCATTTCTCTCCGGGGAAAAATTTTATTTAGAAAACATTTTAAACTCGTGTGCGGTGATATGTATTGCGAAGCTACCTGTTGGCAAGAGGCCGAGAGTAAGCCTCGACGGGCGCACACGCCAAAGCTTGCGGCTGGTCGGGCGACCGCGATGAGGAAGCGAACTCGGCATGTCTAGATGGTCAAGTGTTGGTTGTTTGTTGGGAGGGGGTTGCGGCACGAGTCACGGGCTACACCACCACACGCCAGACACACACCGCACAAGCTAAGGGGCCCCCTCCACTCTTTGCCACCACAAGCCGACCAAGCTCAGTTACCCGGACCAGACTCTGAAAACAAGACGGCACATCTGGCATCCACGTCATTAGAAACGAAACAAAACATTACTACAGAATGCACTTAAAAAAAAATAGCGCAATACGATTTTAATATATTGAATGTAAACGCATAATTTTTTTAATTAATTTTATTTAGAAAATGCTTATACATTGAAGTCTGAAAATGGAAAAAATAAATAAATAAAATAAAAATCTAAGTTAATGTTTATGACTCGGCCCGCTTACATGAGCGACATTATTTTCCCGTGTAATGCATGTAATATACGCGGGGCGTGGATAAGTTTTGGAGAGTCTGGCCCATAAACATGAAATAACATCAGCACTTTTTACACGTAAACCTGATATTCTTCTATTGAGGAAACGATTTTCTGCAATACTACTAAAATTACGCTTTTTTTTTTTTTTTTACATTTTTTAAGACCTCATTAAAATTACAATTTTTTTTTATAGATTGCCAACAGCCATGTAGCAACGGCTATCAGTTATGGATTCTGATCCCGCATGTTAACTATGAATGTTAGCTTATGTGTATTTTTATACGTAAGTTAGTGTTAGTTTGGTAGGTAGGCTTCATTGAGCCTTCTCCAGGCCATATTTCAGCAGGACAATATTCGGCCCTCGACTCGGTCACATGTGGCGAGGAATGTGCACGCCTTCAATGAACAACGGGGACCACTGCTTCTCTGGCCTGCACGTTCGCCTGACAAGTCGCCCATCGAACATGTCTGGGATATGGTGCGCAGTTTGTCTNACTGCTTCTCTGGCCTGCACGTTCGCCTGACAAGTCGCCCATCGAACATGTCTGGGATATGGTGCGCAGTTTGTCTGGAAAGTAAAATGGTAATCAACAAACGCAAAAAGGCCCCAAGCGATGTAAAAAGTGTGATGAATAGCCTGCTGTTTATAACCTGTTTGCAATAAACTGCAAAAATCTTCGGAACCATGNACTGCTTCTCTGGCCTGCACGTTCGCCTGACAAGTCGCCCATCGAACATGTCTGGGATATGGTGCGCAGTTTGTCTTCGCGATTGTCTGGAAAGTAAAATGGTAATCAACAAACGCAAAAAGACCCCAAGTGATGTAAAAAGTGTGATGAATAGCCTGCTGTTTATAACCTGTTTGCAATAAACTGCAAAAATCTTCGGAACCATGCGAACGAACTCATCACAAAGTACACTAACGTTTGTGAAAAACGCGACACCAAGAAGGATACATGTGATTGAAATTAACTTTATACCACAGATTAGGTACATGACAATGCACAATTGATTAGGATTACAGAAATGTACATGATCTCTGTCCTTGAGAATTCAGTATGGTGTGAAGCCCCTACTTGCTGCAATCAGAGGGGCCCCTAAACGTCGTGGTTTAGAATAAAAAAAGATCTGGACATGTTCCTGGGGAATCTCCCTCCTTGCGGACTGTATGCGAGTTCACAAAGCATCAACAGTGGTTGCTGGAGGTCCGTGACGAACAAGTCACAAAATCATTATTTTATGTTATGATGGTGTGATTGGACTGTGTCCATTGCCGACCATGAGACTAAATAAAAATAATAATCACACACACACACACACACACACACACACACACAGAATTCAGCAAGACAAAAACGAAAAAACCTTCTTACAACACCACAGACAGATAATTAGGAAAAGCTGTTTCCTTGTCAACAGAAAAAAAATATGTATACAAATAAAACGACAAAAAAAACGGACGAACAACTGATTACAACAAAACCGAACAGACAACAAAAGTTAATCAAAAGAAAATAAAACACGATGACGAAAAAGAAAACAGTGCAAAAAAAATTATCCGTGGACACAGCTGAACAATAAAAACTAAAAACACAAAAAAACACAATTAAACACAACTCAGGAAAAAGCATTCCTTGTCAGATTATAAAACCAAATAATTCAACACTNAAAACACGATGACGAAAAAGAAAACAGTGCAAAAAAAATTATCCGTGGACACAGCTGAACAATAAAAACTAAAAACACAAAAAAACACAATTAAACACAACTCAGGAAAAAGCATTCCTTGTCAGATTATAAAACCAAATAATTCAACACTACGAACAACACAAAAAAAAGAAAAGAATAGATAAACCAACAGCGAGGACACAGAACGACGAAAAAATGAGAACACAAAAAATAATTAAAAGANCAGAAATGTACATGATCTCTGTCCTTGAGAATTCAGTATGGTGTGAAGCCCCTACTTGCTGCAATCAGAGGGGCCCTTAAACGTCGTGGTTTAGAATAAAAAAGGATCTGGACATGTTCCTGGGGAATCTCCCTCCTTGCGGACTGTATGCGAGTTCACAAAGCATCAACAGTGGTTGCTGGAGGTCCGTGACGAACAAGTCACAAAATCATTATTTTATGTTATGATGGTGTGATTGGACTGTGTCCATTGCCGACCACGAGACTAAATAAAAATAATAATCACACACACACACACACACACAGAATTCAGCAAGACAAAAACGAAAAAACCTTCTTACAACACCACAGACAGATAATTAGGAAAAGCTGTTTCCTTGTCAACAGAAAAAAAATATGTATACAAATAAAACGACAAAAAAAACGGACGAACAACTGATTACAACAAAACCGAACAGACAACAAAAGTTAATCAAAAGAAAATACAACACGATGACGAAAAAGAAAACAGTGCAAAAAAAATTATCAGTGGACACAGCTGAACAATAAAAACTAAAAACACAAAAAAACACAATGAAACACAACTCAGGAAAAAGCATTCCTTGTCAGATTATAAAACCAAATAATTCAACACTACGAACAACACAAAAAAAAGAAAAAAAAAAACAAGAAAAGAATAGATAAACCAACAGCGAGGACACAGAACGACGAAAAAATGAGAACACAAAAAATAATTAAAAGANCAAGAAAAGAATAGATAAACCAACAGCGAGGACACAGAACGACGAAAAAATGAGAACACAAAAAATAATTAAAAGACTTCATGACGTTTCAGGGCCTGGAATATGTCCCCTTCTTCAAGGTGAGACACAGTAGACTGAGCTAAGGTGGAAAACAAGTAGTATACGGCACTCTTCCAATAGGAGGGCAGGTAGGCTGATTGTTGGTGCTTGGAAGAGTGGTTGCTCATTGGGTCCAGAGGGAGCCTATGGGGTGTAGGTACCGTTGGGTAGAAATACAGGTATAATCTGAAGTGTAATTATTCAATTTGGACAACAAAACTTCGTTTTTTTAATTATAGGTAGCCATATTCCCATTAATTCTATAATATGTTGATTTATGACGTTACTATTGCAGTTGATGACAGCAGATTGTTTGATTTTTCTTTTTATGGCATTTTGTTCTTTGGCTATGGGTANACTATTGCAGTTGATGACAGCAGAATTTTTCCACAGAATCTATGCGTGTTCAGTTAGTTTTGATTTTTCTGTTCCTCTCGGTTTAGTGTTCTTTGTGTGTTCCTTGACACGGATGGACAGCGGCTGGCCTGTTTCACGTAACTTCAAAAATAAAATCATTACTTTACTTAGGAACATTTCATAAAACCAGTTCTTTCTTCGTTATTTCTCAGTTGTTCAGGTGCATGCGATAAAGCAAAGTGAAATAGGTACTTCCATTTTTAAACATGTTAAATACAGGGGAAAGAAATTACGTTTTCTTCTTGGATTCTTGGATCCAGATTCTTCATTTACTCTTCTGCCAGAACTAATTTCTATTCTAGGTTTTTAAAAGGTTCCATTTTTTTAAAACCTTTACTAACAAATTTAAAAAAAATAATTTTCCTAGGATTACAAATCGATTACGACTTTCTTTCGTGAAAATGAATTCATTGCTGAGTAAACGTCAGTCCTCCGAATTCATAAATAAAAGCTTTCGATTCAAAATAATCTGTTGTTTTTCGACTACTGCGTTCTTTTGTTCTACTACTGAACTAGTGAGTTTTGGTAGATCGTACTATTTGTTCTACCGATAAACGGACCATATTGGAGAGGCATCATCGCTCTGTGTTATCCCACAAGAAACAGAGAAGAGAAGTGGTTTGCCTACGCGCTCTTTCGTTTTCATTTAAACTTTGTGTTGAGAGTTTTTCTGTTAGGTTCGCTTGGTTCCAAAAATGTTAACAGTTTACTGCAANTTTTCATTTAAACTTTGTGTTGAGAGTTTTTCTGTTAGGTTCGCTTGGTTCCAAAAATGTTAACAGTTTACTGCAATAAGTTGTAAACAGCAGGCTATTCATCAGACTTCGTACATCACTTGGGACTTAATGCGTTTGTAGGCTACCATTTAATTCCCATGCAATCGCGAAGACAACTACGCACCCACAAAAGAAAATGTTACGGTATACACGAGGTTGCTAAGCAGGGGCAATACAACGGTCGAAAATTAGTTATAGACGAAACGAATATTGCGTATACTGCAAATAACACAAAATTTTCCAACAAAGAGTTTTTTTAAAATTCGGATTTTTGTACGTTTTCATGTTTTTACTTTACATTAAAGAACTTTGTTTATCATTACTGCTGTTTATCACTAATATGGCTAATGTTTCACGTTAAGTTATCAAAACATTTTTTCCCANNGGGGAGATAAGTGTTTTTATTATCCTTCCTGTAATGCAGCACTTTGCCGTTTGACTTACCTACGCGTCTGATTAGGGCCGTAACTGAAACCGGAGCTTCTTTTGAAGTTTAAAAAGAAAATGAAGTTTATATTAACAATATTCTACAACCTAATTAAACTAACCACAATTATGAAGTCGAATATTTCAGCGTCCTTATGAGTGAAGTGCAAACAAGTTAATGATTATGGCAGGTACATTAGCTAACACACTACAAACTGTAAAGTTGATTAACAGAAATAACGAGAAGAATTTTCGTAGGGAATTGTAGGGCCACTTCTATGTCAAGTTTAACTGAATTGTTTTAAAATCACGCTTAAAATATTATTCCTGTCCGTTACTCAATATATTGTTACAAGTCGCCTGGGGCGTATCCGAGTTCGTGAGGGCTGGTGGTATTAATAAAAGTAAAAGAACTAAATTTAATTTCAAAATTTATTTACAATTTAATGAAAATTCACACAGCTATTATTCACAATATTAAACTACATACAGCCACTATTAAAACTTATCATTCCTATTAGTGTGCGCTATATTTAATTCCAATCTCTTATTATAATTAAAGACCTCATCACCGACTTTAAATTACATAGTCAGTTACTAATCATATATATATTCTCAAAATGTCCACTGCCATACGTTAACATCATTCTAAGTGTCTGCCACAGACGCATCAAGTCCCACTTTCCTACAGTCCAACCGGCCAGTCTCACACTCTACTAACCCAATGATCGCAGACTACACTCGCTGATTGACCGTCATTCCACACACCTGGCGCTAATGGCCGTCCAAGGCTCCAGACTCCTAACACAGAGGCAAGCTGCGGCGTATATAGCTGAGCTGACATGGCCCAGAAGTTCCTTCGCAACTCGCGTCGTGCAGAGGGGGAGATGGGGCGGTGACCAGAAAACTGGCGCAGCGACTACCCAATATATTCAATATTCATATGGCGCAAGTTTCAGTGTTATGCGGCAGCCCTTTTGTAGCTCTGCGCACGGTTCTTAGGTTTTAACGGTGACGCCCTTGAAGGATGCGCTTCGCTTCCCAGGGGGATAGCCCAAGGGAAAGGAAGTGGAGAGGCTGCATGTGACAACATTTTAACAAGCACAAACAGGAAATCTTAGAATAATAATGCCAGCTAATTACGAAACGCAATTCCGTGTTAATGTTTTAACTTGAGGACATTGAATTTGGTTTATACTTTATGTACACCGAGTAGAAATTTATGAAATAGTAACTTATTAAAGCATGAATACTAGTTACCGGAACAGCAGGGTTTTTACAAATTATCGGAAGCAAAATTTTTCTCTCTCTTCCAGGTTTTCCAAACAAAAATTAATCTTTTCGACTTTAAATTGAAAAGAAAAATCTACTGGAAAAGAACCTCGACTTGTAAACTTTAATTAAAACGACTCTCGCTAAACTTGCTGTTTCGGAAAATAGTCAAATACGCTTCAAGATCTACAATTCTTTAGTTGCAACGCTGTTTTTCTCATAACGCAATCTTTTTCTTTGTGCCCGGTAGTTTTAAAACGCATTTCTCACGATGCTACTGATAATCTCTGGCTGCAAAGAAAATCTATTACGTTACATTATATCGCAGAATATAATTTACGGCTCAGTAACCTGTTTGCTCTGACTTTTCCAGGTTTCCCTTGAACATTAAATCCCCCAACTTTTCCAGGTTACCAGACTTGTAGGCTACCAACTCGTGTTAAATTAACCGCGCACAGCCATACATCGCGCAGACAAAAAGACGTGCGGCTGGATAGCATGAGAACAGACTGTACCACTGTACCAGTAGTGTGAGAATGTGAGCTAAGCAGCATCCACTCTTCGTGTTCTAACAATGGACTGATTTTTTGTCAATAGCTTAATCAAACGTGGGTAAGATTTGAGGTTACAACACTCTTTATGTAAGTAAATGCTTTAAGATGTTTGTAAACTTTCTGTAACATAGTTTTAATTCAACTAGAATAAATTAATTTTAGTGAAGGTATTTTATTCGTATAAAAGAGCGGGTCAGTTAACAATCATACGTAAAGAAGCACGTTCACCACTGTTAATCACGTGACTGACAGTTGTATTGGCGATGGGCAAGTCAAATGTTATGAACATGTACACAAGACGAAAATCGGCCTCCCTCGTCGTTAAGACCGTTACACAATTGACAATATTGGAATCGAACTTTACGTTTCCGCTCCTTTTACAAAATCTCCGATACACAAAACAAAAGTAAAGTTAAAGTTCCTACAATTGAAAATCGATTTTGCAATATTGGTAGAAAAAATGTCTCTTGTAATATAAATAATTACGTAAATCCAGGAATTAATCTTATACGCCTGTTTTAAAATTAGCTAAGGTCTTTATATTTAATTTCATTTCAAATGAAAAACACGTGTGTTTTCTTTATTAGTAAGTATCAATAATTCACGTGTTTCTTCTTTACGTAACATTCGTTTGCCATTTCTTTAATTTCGACACGACATGACTACCTCCAGCTTGTTAAAAAATGTATACTAAAATGAAAATCACTTTACATTAAAAAAAATAAGAATTCTAATTCCACCTAACCTATTATTGATTCTCGGCAAAATGACTGTTTAATTCTGAGTTTCTNCGTTTGACTTACCTACGCGTCTGATTAGGGCCGTAACTGAAACCGGAGCTTCTTTTGAAGTTTAAAAAGAAAATGACGTTTATATTAACAATATTCTACAACCTAATTAAACTAACCACAATTATGAAGTCGAATATTTCAGCGTCCTTATGAGTGAAGTGCAAACAAGTTAATGATTATGGCAGGTACATTAGCTAACACACTACAAATTGTAAAGTTGACTAACAGAAATAACGAGAAGAATTTTCGTAGGGAATTTTAAGGCCACTTCTACGTCAAGTTTAACCGACTTGTTTTAAAATCACGCTTAAAAAATAATTCCTGTCCGTTACTCAATATATTGTTACAAGTCGCCTGGGGCGTATCCGAGTTCGTGAGGGCTGGTGGTATTAATATAAGTAAAAGAACTACATTTAATTTAAAAATTTATTTACAATTTTATGAAAATGCACACAGCTATTATTCACAATATTAAACTACATATAGCCACTATTAAAACTTATCATTCCTATTAGTGTGCGCTATATTTAATTCCAATCTCTTATTATAATTAAAGACCTCATCACTGACTTTACATTAGATAGTCAGTTATCATATATATATTCTCAAAATGTCCCCTGCCATACATTAACATCATTCTAAGTGTCTGCCACAGACGCATCAAGCCCCACTTTCCTCCAGTCCAACCGGCCAGTCTCACACTCAATGATTGCAGACTACACTCGCTGATCGACCGTCGTTCCACACACCTGGCGCTAATGGCCATCCAAGGCTCCAGACTCCCAACACAGAGGCACGCTTCGGCGTATATAGCTGAGCTGACATGGCCCAGAAGTTCCTTCGCAACTCGCGTCGTGCAGAGGGGGAGATGGGGCGGTGACCAGAAAACTGGCGCAGCGACTACCCAATATATTCAATATTCATATGGCGCAAGTTTCAGTGTTATGCGGCAGCCCTTTTGTAGCTCTGCGCACGGTTCTTAGGTTTTAACGGTGACGCCCTTGAAGGATGCGCTTCGCTTCCCAGGGGGATAGCCCAAGGGAAAGGAAGTGGAGAGGCTGCATGTGACAACATTTTAACAAGCACAAACAGGAAATCTTAGAATAATAATGCCAGCTAATTACGAAACGCAATTCCGTGTTAATGTTTTAACTTGAGGACATTGAATTTGGNAGCAGCCCTTTTGTAGCTCTGAGCGCGCTTCTCAGGTTTTAACGGTGATGCCCTTGAAGGATGCGCTTCGCTTCCCAAGGGGGTGGGCAAGGGAAAGGAAGTGGAGAGGCTGCATGTGACAACATTTTAACAAGCACAAGCAGGAAATCTTAGAATAATAATGCCAGCTAATTACGAAACGCAATTCCGTGTTAATGTTTTAACTTGAGGACATTGAATTTGGTTTATACTTTATGTACACCGAGTAGAAATTTATGAAAAAGTAACTTATTAAAGCATGAATACCAGTTACCAGATTCATGTTAATATTATTTTGTACGCATGGCCTAAGCAAATCTTGGAACAGCGAGGTTTTTACAAATTATCGGAAGCAAAATTTTTCTCACTCTTCCAGGTTTTCCAAACAAAAATTAATCTTTTCGACTTTAAATTGAAAAGAAAAATCAACTGGAAAAGAGCCTCGACTTGTAAAATTCGAGTAAAACGACTCTCGCTAAACTAGCTGTTTCGGAAAATAGTCAAATACGCTTCAAGATCTACAATTCTTTAGTAGCAACGCTGTTTTTCTCATAACGCAATCTTTTTTTTTTTTGTGCGCGGTAGTTTTAAAACACATTTCTCACGATGCTACTGATAATCTCTGGGTGCAAAGAAAATCTATTACGTTACATTATATCGCAGAATAAAATTTACGGCTCAGTAACCTGTTTGCCCTGACTTTTCCAGGTTTCCCTTGAACATTAAATCCCCCAACTTTTCCAGGTTTCCCTTGAACATTAAATCCCCCAACTTTTACAGGTTACCAGACTTATAGGCTAGTAACTCGTGTTAAATTAACCGCGCACCGTCATACATCGCGCAGACAAAAAGACGTGCGGCTGGATAGCACGAGAACAAACTGTACCAGTAGTGTGAGAATGTGAGCTAAGCAGCATCCACTCTTCGTGTTCTAACAATGGACTGATTTTTTGTCAATAGCTTAATCAAACGTGGGTAAGATTTGACGTTACAACACTCTTTATGTAAGTAAATGCTTTAAGATGTTTTGTAAACTTTCTGTAACATAGTTTTAATTCAACTAGAATAAATTAATTTTAGTGAAGGTATTTTATTCGTATAAAAGAGCGGGTCAGTTAACAATCATACGTAAAGAAACACGTTCACCACTGTTAATCACGTGACTGACAGTTGTATTGGCGATGGGCAAGTCAAATGTTATGAACATGTACACAAGACGAAAATCGGCCTCCCTCGTCGTTAAGACCGTTACACAATTGACAATATTGGAATCAAACTTTACGTTTCCGCTCCTTTTACAAAATCCCCGATACACAAAACAAAAGTAAAGTTAAAGTTCCTACAATTGAAAATCGATTTTGCAATAGTGGTAGAAAAAATGTCTCTTGTAATATAAATCATTACGTAAATCCAGGAATTAATCTTATACGCCTGTTTTAAAATTAGCTAAGGTCTTTATACTTAATTTTATTTCAAATGAAAAACACGTGTGTTTTCTTTATTCGTAAGTATCAATAATTCACGTGTTTCTTCTTTACGTAACATTCGTTTGCCATTTCTTTAATTTCGACACGACATGACTACCTCCAGCTTGTTAAAAAATGTATACTAAAATGAAAATCACTTTACATTAAAAAAATAAGAATTCTAATTCCACCTAACCTATTATTGATTCTCGGCAAAATGACTGTTTAATTCTGAGTTTCTTTCAACTTTCCGAAATCGAAGCCAAAGAGTGNTTTCAACTTCCCGAAATCGAAGCCAAAGAGTGTTTTGACTTTGAATTTGGCAGTTCCACCGTGTCAGTCTCCATAGAACACAACGTGTCGAGAAGCAAACGTAAAGTCAAATGCTAAAGTTTTCAAATAATGTAACGGCCTTTAGTCGACAACTGTGCCGGCAAGGTAGTGAAACTATGAGAAGGGGGGGACGGGCGGATAGGGACGAGCGATGTGGCAACGCTGGGTCAGAGGTGGCGGAGGTTTACCTGCGGCTGGTTACCTGGACCAGGTATCCGTCCAAGGGGAGAGGCGGGGTCACATACAGGCGAGGAGCAGCTCGCAGCTTGCTTTCTTGTACGCCGGCTTCGCGTGCGCGCCGCGCAGTATGGTCGATTCACAATTAAGGAGGTGGTATACTCGCCATCTTGTGTTCATTCATATTTCTTTACGACTTATACTTCGCACTTAATATTTATATTCAAACATTACTAGATAAGAAACTACTTTACTAAGATATACCCTATGCCCTGACTTGTCTTGTTTTCAAATGTTGGATCTGAAAAGTAAGCTACGGCTTCAATATTCCAGCTCAAAAAAACCCAGGTATATACAAATTCTTTTACCTTCTCTGTCACAAGAGCGTGGAATAATTTACCCGTAGAGGTAAGGAAGTCGACAACACTAACTACTTTTAAGAGCAGTCCTGCCAAGTACATTAAGAATATGCGCCGATGATTCCACACACTCTCACGCATGAACACACATCATTATTCCGTAGTATTTTAATTTATTTAGCTTTTTTCCCCCTTAACTATTTGTACGACCTGGCAACACAAGTTTATGTACACATTCACTTTAATCAGTTTGTAATTTGTTGCTGTCGATTCGTCAATTTATTACAAGGAGTTGCTGCATTCAATTTGCANCTGTCGATTCGTCAATTTATTACAAGGAGTTGCTGCATTCAATTTGCATTAATCTGTAAGTTGTTATTATAGATCTGTTTATTTATTTTATTGCGTTAAGATTGAACTTCTTGTTTTCCTCTCAGCTACTTTGTAGGTTCTGTACATTTATATTTTTGATTGGTAATGCGGGTTGTGTTACACATTATTGTGCTATTGTAGATCCATATTATTGTGCTATTGTTTTTTTATATTTTTTATTTTAATTGCAATAATCATAAATCAAATATAAAATAACTTCGTAACAAAGTAAAATCTTTCTTTTNTATATTTTTTATTTTAATTGCAATAATCATAAATCAAATATAAAATAACTTCGTAACAAAGTAAAATCTTTCTTTTGACGTGACAACGTCTTAAATTAGGTTGCGGCTGGGAGTCACTTATGAAAAAGTGTAACGCTCGGTAACGTTACGATGAGTCACCGAGGAGGGGTAATCAAGGGAGGGAAATGAGGGGAGGAAACAGGAGGGGAGCCGAGCCGGCCAAGGAGAAAGCCACCTTGCATGGAAGCAATTCCAAAGACGAACGACGCGGTGGAGCCGGTCTGCCGCGCGCGCAGCACTACGTTGTCACGTAAAATCTTCGCCCGTAAAACCGACTTTACAGGCAACCATTTTTTTATTATTCACGTAGTTTAAAATTTTGATTAAAACTTAACTTTTGGAACACTGAGCACCTATCGGCGGAAGNCTTTTTTATTATTCACGTAGTTTAAAATTTTGATTAAAACTTAACTTTTGGAACACTGAGCACCTATCGGCGGAAGTTTTCCATATGCCAAACTCACCCATAAGAAATCTTGTTTTGTTCCTAATCTGAGTAGAACAAACCTTACTAAGGCGAAACAAAAATAAAATTCCAGATGCAAAGGATACTACCCCCTTAAGGAGACTCCCTCGTAAAATATCGCCTGTAACATCAGTATTTGCACGTATATGCGTATCTCAGTAAGTAAATGTTCTGGGAATACTAATTTTTTTCCAGGAACGGCAAAAAAGAATTATCTGCAACTACCACTATTTACTTTTATCTTATCTAATATACTCAAAGAGAAAAATAATAGTGAAAATGGCAAAGATAGTAGTTGTACGAATTTACTGCGCAGTTCTCTTTAGGGAAAGGAGAAACGTACAAAGTGGAATCTGTAGCTTTGTCCATTGGTTTACATAGCTTTTAACAATAACCTACTCTTACGCTTCCCGAAAATACATATTGCAGTCTTGGCCCGTCGTAATGCTACCTTACGGCCACACGTGACAAAAACATAGGCACAAAGCATACATAGGACGTAACAGTAGAACATTGCACCAGAACATAAACCTTGTGCGGAAAGGATTCACAATTGAAAACTTAGATATTATTTTTAACCAATAAAATATTGCGACGAGAGTCACGTCAATTGGCAGTGTTGGTAAACAATGTTTTAAATTTTAGGCTGTCTTCACTTACATATATTGATTGGGTTTTAATAACAGATTGAGGGCGATAGTGTGTTGAAAATGGACAGTGATTTAAAAAGTTCGCATTTTTGTTTTTCTTTAAAACCTTTGCTATTGTGGTCGTAAAGATTTGAATATATTTTAAAACATTTCTGCTAGTACACTGCTATCTGTCTTCGTCAAAAATTTTCTACTTTGCTTTATTTGGCTGTTGCTCCACGCGCCGCCTGCATAAGAAATAAAATATAACCATTCCCCTCATGCACTACATCAAGATCTCTCATGCACACGACCTGTTAAGCGCAGTTATGAATTAATAGGTTCGAAATCGTAGCGCTCAGTTCTTGTGCACACTTCCTATGTTCTATGGTCACTGCTATGCTTTCAACTGTGAACCCAGCTTTACACGTCGGAGAACCCACCTCCTCGCCGCCGCTACACGCGACCTTTCCGGCTGCATGGCGGCCTTCGGCAAGCGTGGGCGTCATCCGAAACGCTATCCCGACAGCAAAGTAAAATAACATTAGAGTACAAGCAAAGAAAAGTTGGAGATAAAGGTGTTTTGGAACACGAGTAATGTTAAAGAGCATGCTTTTTTGCAAACATTTTCTGTGCGCAGAATGGGACATGAACAATGGGACACGAACATACGGAATTGGTAACAACCTATCCATAATAACATTAGCTATAATAATAATAATATATAAAGAAGTATACACACAAGTTACACTTACACTTTTATTATAAACATAATGTCCAAAAATACAACTTAACTTTTAAATAAAACATAANACACACAAGTTACACTTACACTTTTATTATAAACATAATGTCCAAAAATACAACTTAACTTTTAAATAAAACATAAGGATCTTTTTATAACCTATAATTTGTATTTCTCTATCTGTGTGTTTGTAACAAGAATGTGCACATTTTCTTTCAAATGGCTTAATTCAACTACGAGTAAATCGCCGGCATTTTTCAACATAACCATGCGTTAGTCGCCGAAATAAAAGTTTTAATCTCGAAAGATGCTCAAAGTAATTACCCTGCAGTTTTGGGACACCACCAAGAGCGAACATTTACTCATACTGTTTTGGGACCGACTAAGAAAAAGTTTACTAGCAGTTTTGGAACGCATCATAGGCTGTTCGAGGTTGAGCACTTCTGAAATCCTTACTTAGGGTCTACTTTTCTGACCATTCTGCATTCTTCCGCCTTACGTACAATTAGTAATTCCATAGACCCGATCGTTTTTCATGTGCCGATTATGTGAAAACGATGTAATCTTTAGACGAGTAAATATGTAATTAAAATGCTCTTTATTATTCTTATGTGCACAAAATAATCATAAACTAAAGAAAACAAATTCTGTATCAACAAATTTGAATGCCCTTTTTTGATACGACGTTAAAAGACCCATTTTCAATGAGTAAACTAAATGTACATATTAAATACTACTACAATAATATTTCAAACATCTGCATTTATGTGCCAATGGTAAACTTATATCTCACTTCAATTAACGCCTATTTGCGCTCAGATTTTCTTAAATTAGGAGATCCAAGATCTATAAACATCATTATATCATCATACCTATATCATTTAAACACGCACCAAAACAAATCACTTAAAATTGTATTGTCCTAAAGTAAATTTGCACAAACAAAAATTAATACAAAAAATTAGTTTCTTACATTTAATTGGTTGAAATTACCGTAAATAATCTGCAATTTCTGATAAGACATCTGTCACTCGCATTATTTCCCATAACTACGCCACTGACGTGAGCCCAAATAACGCTATTAGCCAAAGACTTAACATTCATGTTTACAGTCCCCATCTGCTTGATTACGCTGCAAATTATCCTGTTCATCTGTTTACAAACTCACCTCCCAAAAACCTATAAAGGTGCTGTGTAATTTAAAAATAAACAAGAAGTGAACTTGCAAATTTTCCGATCTCACGACGCATCGTGCAGCCACACACATAATTTATTGTCTAAATGAACTCGTGGGGTACCAGCACAGCTGAATCTGTAGAATTTTTTTTCTGCCGGGGACAATATACAATTCCTATGATGAGTTGACAAGCACTGTAAAAAATCTCTCTCTTCAAAGCGAGCTGTTTATCACTTTTAAGCAGATTATTTTGATGCATCTCTAGCTGATGCGAAAAATGCTGTNTCTCTTCAAAGCGAGCTGTTTATCACTTTTAAGCAGATTATTTTGATGCATCTCTAGCTGATGCGAAAAATGCTGTATTCATGCTGATTAACGCTAACTGCACTACCTTGTTTTGAAGTTTGCAGTATTCATACTGACAACGGATTGCTCTCAACACTGCTCTGCAGCACGATCTACATTAATAACTTTGAGATAAATCTGTATCAGATATCGAAGAGGTCAATACTTTCGTGATATCATCGTGACATCATCACACTAGCTGATAGTAGAACTTACTGCTTTTGCTACAGTCTTTGCACCGCAGTTTGTGTGCACGATGCGAAAAAAACTGATGACAGTTCATAGACACAGTAAGGAATTTTGTCACAGCAGAGATGCAAAAATCACTAAGGATTCTCCCGCAAGTCATAAGAAACACCAAAAATTAAAACGTTCTGGAGGTAAGTATGAAATACGAAATGAAAAACTAGCTGAAGAAACAGATTAAGTACAGATAGTATCTCAAGATTCAACAAGTCACAGTGTTGTGGCGGAACTTTTAGGCTACTAGCTGACGTTTAAAAGNTACAGATAGTATCTCAAGATTCAACAAGTCACAGTGTTGTGGCGGAACTTTTAGGCTACTAGCTGACGTTTAAAAGAATTAGTGTGTTTACAATTAATATTGTTACTATAAACTAGTCGCGGTTTCTTCACACTTTTTGGATGGAAAATTCACACCATGTATGAAGTGTTTTATTGTTTCCTAAATGTGTCGCGTAACACAAGCGTTTTATTATTCTGTTGACATAAAACTACGTTATTTTTGGTTAAATTGAAACTTTATTTACATTATATNACACACAAGTTACACTTACACTTTTATTATAAACATAATGTCCAAAAATACAACTTAACTTTTAAATAAAACATAACGATCTTTTTATAACCTATAATTTGTATTTCTCTATCTGTGTGTTTGTAACAAGAATGTGCACATTTTCTTTCAAATGGCTTAATTCAACTACGAGTAAATCGCCGGCCTTTTTCCACATAACCCTGCGTTAGTCGCCGAAATAAAAGTTTTAATCTCGAAAGATGCTCAAAGTAATTACCCTGCAGTTTTGGGACACCACCAAGAGCGAACATTTACTCATACTGTTTTGGGACCGACTAAGAAAAAGTTTACTAGCAGTTTTGGAACGCATCATAGGCTGTTCGAGGTTGAGCACTTCTGAAATCCTTACTTAGGGTCTACTTTTCTGACCATTCTGCATTCTTCCGCCTTACGTACAATTAGTAATTCCATAGACCCGATCGTTTTTCATGTGCCGATTATGTGAAAACGATGTAATCTTTAGACGAGTAAATATGTAATTAAAATGCTCTTTATTATTCTTATGTGCACAAAATAATCATAAACTAAAGAAAACAAATTCTGTATCAACAAATTTGAATGCCCTTTTTTGATACGACGTTAAAAGACCCATTTTCAATGAGTAAACTAAATGTACATATTAAATACTACTACAATAATATTTCAAACATCTGCATTTATGTGCCAATGGTAAACTTATATCTCACTTCAATTAACGCCTATTTGCGCTCAGATTTTCTTAAATTAGGAGATCCAAGATATATAAACATCATTATATCATCATACCTATATCATTTAAACACGCACCAAAACAAATCAGTTAAAATTGTATTGTCCTAACGTAAATTTGCACAAACAAAAATTAATACAAAAAATTAGTTTCTTACATTTAATTGGTTGAAATTACCGTAAATAATCTGCAATTTCTGATAAGACATCTGTCACTCGCATTATTTCCCATAACTACGCCACTGACGTGAGCCCAAATAACGCTATTAGCCAAAGACTTAAAATTCATGTTTACAGTCCCCATCTGCTTGATTACGCTGCAAATTATCCTGTTCATCTGTTTACAAACTCACCTCCCAAAAACCTATAAAGGTGCTGTGTAATTTCAAAATAAACAAGAAATGAACTTGCAAATTTTCCGATCTCACGACGCATCGTGCAGCCACACACATAATTTATTGTCTAAATGAACTCGTGGGGTACCAGCACACCTGAATCTGTGGAATTTTTTTCTGCCGAGGACAATATACAATTTCTATGATGAGTTGACAAGCACAGTAAAAAATATATCTCTTCAAAGCGAGCTGTTTATCACTTTTAAGCAGATTATTTTGATGCATCTCTAGCTGATGCGAAAAATGCTGTATTCATGCTGATTAACGCTAACTGCACTACCTTGTTTTGAAGTTTGCAGTATTCATACTGACAACGGATTGCTCTCAACACTGCTCTGCAGCACGATCTACATTAATAACTTTGAGATAAATCTGTATCAGATATCGAAGAGGTCAATACTTTCGTGATATCATCGTGACATCATCACACTAGCTGATAGTAGAACTTACTGCTTTTGCTACAGTCTTTGCACCGCAGTTTGTGTTCACCATGCGAAAAAAACTGATGACAGTTCATAGACACAGTAAGGAATTTTGTCACAGCAGAGATGCAAAAATCACTAAGGATTCTCCCGCAAGTCATAAGAAACACCAAAAATTAAAACGTTCTGGAGGTAAGTATGAAATACGAAATGAAAAACTAGCTGAAGAAACAGATTAAGTACAGATAGTATCTCAAGATTCAACAAGTCACAGTGTTGTGGCGGAACTTTTAGGCTACTAGCTGACGTTTAAAAGCAGTATTGTGTTTACAATTAATATTGTTACTATAAACTAGTCGCGGTTTCTTCACACTTTTTGGATGGAAAAATCACACCATGTATGAAGTGTTCGATTGTTTCCTAAATGTGTCGCGTATCACAAGCGTTTTATTATTCTGTTGACATAAAACTACGTTATTTTTGGTTAAATTGAAACTTTATTTACATTATATATATAAATTATAATATTTAATTTATAATTAGTAAGAATAAAAACAGTGAGAAAATAGGTGTGCTGGTAATGCCTACTAAGAAATAGTTCTTATGCAGAATATTATGACACTGAGTGCGCATGAATACGGTGCGTTGTCCCTTCGGTGTGATTTTCTACAAGTAGTTAAGCTTTGTCTGTATGTGCGGAGGAATATCGTGGAAGTAGAACTTTAGCAGAGCTTCTGAAAAGTTGGAAGTAACCGAGAATGGACTATACCACGGCGAACCGGGCTCGATTCCCGGCGGGGTAAATAAAGCCCGGATCTTCGCGCGTGGGGAAACTTTGCTGACGTTGCCGTTGGGTTTTCGCACGACACTACCGTTTGCTCCAAAATATCTCGTTCTCTCTTTCTCCCTCACTTTGCAGATTTCAATACCACAAGAAACCCGATTAAATTATATTGGCAGGGAAATTATTTTAAAGCAAACATTAATATTACATATGTTATAGCTGATCCGCGGTTAACTAGGTTCTTCTGAAATAAAACTTGAAGACAAAAAAAATTCCTACCTGTAACTCGATAAAGAATAATGTAAAACCTGGTTAGCGTATCTACAGTAATGATGTCAGCCAATTATTAAAAGTGGCTCTATGTTATAACGTCCTACTTAAAGTGTATTTTCCTAACAAGTGCTGATTAAAAATAGTTAGCCTATTTTTTTACTTTGTATAACCTACATTACGGTGCAGCGGAAACATTTCAAGTTTCGAGCAATTTCACGGCGTATCATTCGATTAGCGCTCAAATACTTGTCACAAGGCTCATGGCAATGTTATTTGATACACAAGGCGAAAGGATACATAACAGGCAGAAAGAAGGAACTACGCAGGACTCTCAAAAGTCATCGATTAACGGCTAACGAACTATCAACAAACAAATTTCATACCTCCGTTTTTAGGATGATGTTTCGCTTCAAGTTTTTTTCTTCCTGTTTTCGAGAACCCTGATAGAAATTTCTTAAATTCTCAATAACTGTACCAAATACTTCAGGCTACGTTGACACGAATGTTACGGAGAAATAATTGGTGGGTCAAACAATGCATTTCAAGACCATTACTCTGCACAAGTTTGTTAAAACACAATTTTTTTAAGTAAAATATAAAAAAAATGTCGAAAAGTTTTTTGGCATAAAATTCCAAATCTTAAATTACTACAACAAATTATAAAAACCATCATAAAACTTGCGNTAAATTGCTACAACAAATTATAAAAACCATCATAAAACTTGCGATTTAAACATTCTCGAGATTTCATCTACAACGTTACACGTACGAATGATTCTCAGTGCCGAGGCTATGTTCAACATGTTGACTTAGGACCATCTGTTTTTCGCGAAAAGATTTACGTGAATGCTAGACTCCAATGCCCTATGGTATACGTACAGTTTTATTTTGGTTATTGACCACGTGTCTTTGTTGGGAGACATTTCGTTACCTGACTTGGCCANACCACGTGTCTTTGTTGGGAGACATTTCGTTACCTGACTTGGCCAATCAGAATTAGGTTACTCCGAACACTGAGTGTCCGTGATTCGTGGGCAGACACATGCAATGCGTAACAGTTAAAAGCATCCAATCACGANTTTTCGCGAAAAGATTTACGTGAATGCTAGACTCCAATGCCCTATGGTATACGTACAGTTTTATTTTGGTTATTGAACACGTGTCTTTGTTGGGAGACATTTCGTTACCTGACTTGGCCAATCAGAATTAGGTAACTCCGAACACTGAGTGTCCGTGATTCGTGGGCAGACACATGCAATGCGTAACAGTTAAAAGCATCCAATCACGANTACTCCGAACACTGAGTGTCCGTGATTCGTGGGCAGACACATGCAATGCGTAACAGTTAAAAGCATCCAATCACGAAAGTGGATGTGAGCTCTAGTGTTTTGGAGTTACAGTAGTCCTGAAATTTTTTTCGCGATGGAAATAGCCGATTCACCTGGAAGGCTGCACGCTGCGGTGCCGCGGCCACCATCCTGGATGACGTCACGTCGAAACCACCTGTTCTGTCATTCCTCGCCAATGGCGACCATCTTGGATTTCCCTTTTATCCCCTAGGAATTTTTCTTTTCTCCCTCCTGCTCTATCATCCCACCTCGTCTCTTCACGCTCATGCATTCCGATGTTATTTTTTTCTCATGCTCTCCTTCATGTATCACTCTCGCCCATGCTATCCCTTGGGGTTTTCTCATAGTCCTTCCGGTCTCCTTTATTTTCTCATGCTCCCTCATTCCCCGTTCTATCCCTTACGGTTTTCTCATATTCCTTCCGGCCTCCTTTATTTTTTCTCTTGTCTTCCACCCCTTTCCTCCCTCTCTTGCTTTTCGCATCCTCCATCACCGTCGACGTCGTCTGCTGTAGGCGGTCATCTTTAATTCCCTCCGTCAGACGTCTGCTGTAGACAGCCATCTTTAATTCCCGCACCCACCACCAGAGCGTGGGAGGTTCTACCGTTCACAGCTAGGAGCGCTGGTATCGATGCGACCATTTTGTGTGTTGGTTAGTTGGTTCCACACGTCGCCTGCAGGGACGCGCTAGCATTGGGGAGTAGAGTTCAAGTGGTGGCCTCCAGGAGCGCTGGGAATTTTTTTAGTTGTTTGTGAACTCAAAAAATGCAGGAGGCGTGCCGGATAGTTTCAACGCCCCTTGGATCGGCAGTAGAGCGTCTTTACCACCATACCACTGCAACTTTACAGGAAAGGAGGATGTTTAATGTCGAATACGTATATAGTTATTACCATCCCGGACATTCGGACAGGTCCTGATTTTATAGACATAAAAAATATATTCATGCATGGTTAGAAGAATAAATACTCGCATCGGCCTACGCACTCTCCAGACAATAAACTTGTAATCGCGAAAAAAGAGGATGTTTAATGTGAAATATANACTCGCATCGGCCTACGCACTCTCCAGACAATAAACTTGTAATCGCGAAAAAAGAGGATGTTTAATGTGAAATATATACACACACACACACACACACACACACACAGGAATAAACTTCAGGCACCGCGCGCGCACGCACACGCTTATATATATATATATATANCAGGCACCGCGCGCGCACGCACACGCTTATATATATATATATATATATATACACACACACAAAAAAAAATTTGGGCAGGTCACGTCTCTGCATACAAGTTATATGCATCCATACAGAGCCAATAGCGCGCGCACATCTGTCTTCACTTGTTCAGGCATTCGAGAGCGAGAGCGCGCCGCAATGTACCTTTAACTTGTCTGCGCGCGCGGTACGGGACGTAGCCGGCACTCGCGCGCGCGGGAAACATTTATTTCTTATTGTTCTGTAACAAATAACTGTAGGATAAAAAAACACTAATTAGACTTACACGGCCTCACCAGCAGCAGCGTGGTCGCTCTCTCACCGCTCTCGCAAGGATGATGGTGAAGTTCGCAGCATCGCCCTCACACTTTACCGTGACGGTTCCCGGGTTCGGACCGGAGCAGTACACTACGCCAGCAAAAAACACCACCGGGAATTTCCCTTATAAGCAAACAAGTGTCTTGTACAAGTATGCGTATGAAAAACCGCAAGTGGCATCGCAAGCATAGTGCACTGACGGCTTACGAAGCTGCGAACGGGAAAAACGACCCACCTAAAAAAAATTCAAAGCTTTATGGAAGAAAATAGATAGTGTCTCAATCTTACATCAGTAGAACTCTAGCTCTCCAAACATGTATACCACATTAAACGAGCTGAATGTGACCAAGTATGGTTATGTTACGACGGGGTACCGCAGTGTTCACTTCAAACCTCCTGGACTGCTTGGAAAGTGGAAAGCTGCAACGGACTCGAACACTGGGTGTGCCGTAATGTCGAGAGCAAAGAGGGATGCCTAGCCTTATACCCGATATAAAGCAGTGTTGTTGCGTGTCCCGTGTATTACTTGCAGCCTGACACGAAGCTGCCTTGCACCATCATCGATATGGTGGCTTGTGCAAACGAAGAGAATATACGCCAGGTGCGGGTTACACAGAAAATTGCATATGAGCTATACCATCCCAACAGCGGTGTAATTACCAGTTGGACTGAGACCTGTAGGAACGAACATAACACGACCATCATGGAGCATGGATTGGTTACGTGGAAGACAATGTGTTCTCCGCTAACGTGCGAAGTTTACTTGCCTACAGTAATGTAGTCATGCCATCACAGACATATAAGAAGCAACGAACATTACATCTCACCAGCAGTCAGCAGCACGAATGGGTTAATTACCACAGCAAGATTCTGCCATACTATAAGTGCGACACAATATTGCTGTTTCTAATCTATGCCCAAACAGTCAGCTACCCGCAAGTGGAAACGCTCTCGCAGTGTGTGCAGAATTTGAAGATATTACCGAACTTCATCACGAAAACAAGAAAGTGAACTTTGTCCTACTCGACACAGACAATGGCGTAACCTGCCGGTGTACCGAAGAGTGTACAGGGCACATACATAGCACTATGCTGGAAGACTGTGGAAGCGAATGGATCCTACCCTGTGTGACCAAGGTGGGGGGAGGATCGTACGGTCACCCCGGTGGGGGGAGTGTAGGTTGGTCATTCGAGGTGGCGTGGCAGTACTAGGCTATGGTAGCCGAGACGAACTTACTTACCGGTTTCCGGAAAGGATGGGTGATGCGTCTCTTATAGCCTCTCAACATCCATGGCAACCCAGGGCTTCTCGTGCCACCCCTGATTAAACAGACTGGGCTCTGCCGCCCGTGCCCTATGGGAAACAGTTTTCTAGCGGCTGTTCAGGGGTATCTGCCGTGATGGCTTGGGCCGATAGATAGTACCAAGGCCCGACCACTTGGTGGGGTGTTGGACCTCTTGGCACTCAGGCCACTGGGGCCCAAAACAGGAATTTCCCTGTGAAGAAATTCTAGGATGGTAAAGGACGCGTGTCTGATGTTGCGAGTCGGCCTGGTGTGCGGCTTCGTGTGAGCTCGGCTCCTGGTGAAGACAGCAAAGGGAGTAAAACCGGACGGTCATGGCGGTACCCACCTGTTCTGAGGGACTCCGCACACTCCCGCATGGAGGTTAGGCGACGCAGTCGGACACAGGAAAACCCATACGTGCCATGGAAATTAAGAGGGAGCACGGGATGATCCGCTTGGCCCATCCAGGGGTACTCCCTGGAATTTGGATCAGACGAGGTTGGACTCGTGCTGGCAGTGGTTGACTCCGCATGCTGGAGAAGGCTCGGAGAGATTCCCCCTCTTGCTAAAAGAGCCGGACGTTGAACAGGATTGTTCCGGGGGCGTGCCCGAGATCACGTCAGGGGCGTGGGTAGTGCTCCGGCTACACCACACGCTTGGTAATCTGAGTGCTAGAATCTCAGGCCATGTGGTAGGACATGCTTGGTGCGATCTGCAATATCAAATCGGGGCTCTGCCCGGCGCGGCCTGTGTACAGGTCGGGGCAAACGGGTTTGGTCAATTCAGAAAGCGCTGGTCATGTCTGCGTTGAGAGGGCGTGATCCCTCTTCCCCGCCTACTGGGAGGCCGGGGTGCGGCATGGCCCCGCGGCTAAGAGCGCCCCGTTAACAAATAAAAGCTCGACTTAACATTGTTTAGGTTGTGTTTAGCAGTAATCTGTGTGACCAAGGTCTGCTGTGTACATAAGTAATAGATTAATTAACTCTCGTGTGTGGACAGTAAATCATGGACATCGAAGCCTCGAGTATGGATATGGACAGCACGACCATGGAGGGAGAATTAACATGTCGCAGCAAGTGTAAGTGTTGGAAAGATATTTGTGACATTGTTGCATGCATCCTGGCCCTATTGGCCGAAGTTATGAAGTAGTAGTAGTGGTGGTGACTGTGACATCATGCCTCCTGACCACACCTACACCATGAGGGCTATATAGACTCACGTATCCGGCTAGTCACCATCGGTGATCTGACGAAGATGAGCATGCCATTCCGCTAAGAAGACACCTACACCAGTGTGACGCCAGGGCACAGTACTGTAACTTACATTATCAGGGATGGAGCAAAGCAGCAGACTTACAGCGAGGAGTGTGATAGCGTAGTTCATTGGCTGCTGGCCCAAAGCCCAACGTCCTTTGAACATTGTCAGCGGATGATCATATGCATCACATATGGCAAGTGTAGTGTCTTCTACATGCAGGAAGATACACAGCTCACCTGCACGGAGGAAGCAGTCATTGTCGCATCGTGTCTGCTTAGCAGTAGCAATCCACATTCCGGACTATGCGTCGACTGCAGCAGACTCTGCCCCGGTCCAGGACACGGTCCGACAGCTGAGAGCAGCCACAGCATCCCCTATCCACGTCGTCGACGATGACGAGGCTAACCAGCAGCCAGACGTTGTCTCCACTGTCATGTCGACATCATCATAATCAATGCCAAGGTGCAAGCGAGGGCGGTACCCGATGTCGCCACCCAGTCAGAGGTGCCGACGCCACTACCTACAATGCAGCGACGAACACCTCGTGTCACTCACATATGCCGGGAGCAGCAGCCTGCCTCTGCCGTCTGTCAGCACTGTGGTGGTGGTGGCGCTTGTGCAGGACGATAGGGGTAGCGACCAATCTGCCAGATGTGAGCGCGTTGTCCACGGCACAGCACGGCGCTGTCCACGGCACAGCACGGCGCTGTCCACGGCGGATACGAAAGATGTGCTGAGGCACATGTTCGCATGTCTGTTAGATGCGATTTAAATGTATGTAGAGTGAGAGAGACGTTTGAAAAAAAAATCATAAGTGAATGTATGTAGAAAGAGACACGCGTGCACTGGTAATTCAATAAATGTACATATATATATATATTTGTAACCGTACCCAATGTGCACTTTATTCAACGATTATCTGTCTGGAGTGAGGTGACAAACATACAACACGTACGTTCATCGTTACCATTATATTAAAGGTAACATTATTATACGGTGTGTGTGATACACACACACACACACACATATATATATATATATATATATAAACAGTGGTTGCAACCACTCGTTCTGTAGAAGGAAAGAGAAACGGGTCATGCAGGTCTCATACTTGTATGGTGCCATGGTGGGGTTTAGTGAGAGAGAGAGGTGGAGGTGACGCCCTCCTTCCCCCTCCGTCTTGCACACATGCTATAAAAGCCACCATCGTCCGCCATTTTCTATGCAGTACTGTGTACGCACCAGTTCAGGTCACACCATAATCAGCATTCTACACTTACTTCCTCGAAGTCGACTTCGTCAACCGCAGCTTCCAGTCAAGGTCTTTGGTAAGTGCATCTCTCTCTACCTAGCGCGCCTTCCACTCGCGTACAATTCTTTTATATCGTGCGAATTTAAATGCAGGCAACTACCGAGGCTAGGGTATATATGTAGCGTTTGGTAACGAGCATCTGTAAACCGACTGTGTCTGCGTCCTCCTACATGGGAGGGAGAAAGGCGGCACATGCAGTCGCGTGCCAGCTTCGGCGAGGGGATGAGAAGGTGGGGGGTCGCTTCGTAACAATGTTGTTGTTGTTGCTGTATCCTAATGAGAAGATCGGGAGGGTTTCCTCAGATAGCTGGGGGAGGGTTGGTGAATGATGGTCACAAAAAAGAAAAACATGCCTGTAGTGCGCTCAGGGCCGGTCCGGTCCGGGGTGCTGGTTTAGAAAGAAGTAGGCCTGTGTGAGTGCGCTCCACCTTTCCTGGAAACAGCAGGCGTATTCGCAGCCGGATTTTACAGACACTGTTTTTACTAGGCGAGTCCCTTCGCGAATGCAGCTAGTACAAAACTGTCTGGCATGGAGCAGTCCTGGTGAATACCGTACGAGGTGGAGATGGAGCTATGGTGGAAGTTAATGGGGCAGGGAGACGGGAGTACCCCGAGGGAACCTACAAAAGACCACATTTATGTTCCAATACTGCATTTATAAGTTGGCAACAAAATATCAGTTTCTTTCATTTCTGTCTTGAGATATTTCATAAGTTAGTTTTCTAAAAAATTAGAATAAACACACAACTGCCTACAATGAAATTCATATGTCAACTAGACCGGCCCTTTAAGAAGGTTTTACCATGGTTACTTGAACTGACCATTATACACTCGCAAATTACGACATCGTATTTATAATATAACATGTATGTGTGTGAGAAGACATGTTTCTTCTCGACTGGACCAATCAGAACAGGGGCTTCTGTATCTGGAAGTAATACTACGTGTGACGACCATAGGCAAGCGGTTAGCGTCATGTTGCCTGCTGTACAGAGGTGAAGTGCGGACGGAGTTACAACAGAATGTAATGACGTGGGGAGATGGGAGAACACTGAGGTAACCTATGTGGTGATGATGTGTTCTTTGTGATCGAATTGAGTGCTACTACTATTCATGTAGTATGTATGTTAGGTAATTTTATTACATTCCCTACACCATGTGGGTACTCAATCGATACGGCTCGCTCTTACAGGTCGTATCGCGGGAACATGAAGTATGTTGATAGGTTGCGCTAGTTGTGAGGCACAGAAACATTGTGTTTTCAGGCTAACTTAGGGTTATTCATTTTCTGCAGGTTTCCTCCTGGTCGTCCGGTGTCGAGCAGACCTCACGTCTGGTTTAGCAGTCTGCGTATCCACTTCAGGACTGGTGGGCAATTCAGCGCATCAGAAAGCCCCGGGTAATGGGCTAAGTCCCTGAATCACAGTAATGCGTGACCCCAACGGAATTCATTCTGCCCCGTGTCCGTATGACAATGGATTGTGGGAAGTGTATGAGAATATTGGGAGTATTTGGAACTAAATCAAGAACAGTAAACTTAAGTTTGAAGTGGAGGCAGCGTGCTCTGCATGCTAGTGTCGTAAACATCGTCGGTCTTCAAGCCGCGCAGTGAAGAATGACGACATGAACATCCATATGTGGAGGGGGTGGGGTGTTTCTCGACATGTCAGCCGTCGGGAGAAGTGCTAACAGGGAGAGGAAAGAAGCACGCAGGCATCGGGGATAAATGGCACACCACGCAAGATGTTGGTCCCATCGCGTGTTCTTTACTACGTGAAACTATGTATTTCAATATGACAACTAATAACTTAATACTGCCTTACGGTTAGCATATTAAAATCTTATAGAAACTATCATAATTTCTACACATATTAGGGAACTTTTCTTAAAATTATGTTGAATAATAATAAATTTTTGCACAGCAATATCTTACTACAATATGACGTAATATTTTAAATTTTATTTAAATAGCTTGATTTGAAAGTGAATGTTATTGAAATGGGTTCGGCATTATGTATCACTTTCAAAGTAATAGTTTCCAGTAACTACATTCAGCGCATACAAACCATTTTACTTCTTAACTGAAATTCATATAATTAGATTGGTCAGGTAAACTGTTAATAATTATGTGGCTAGGAAATTGAGAGAAATTCTGATGTTATTTAAGTTCAAATAATATTTGATAATCAAGTATATATTATTTGCTTCCTAAATTAAGATGATGGGTTGCTAACATTAATTTCTTTTTAAAACTAATTAATTCTTTAGACATTATGACATTACTAAAAGTGAATTGCATCTTGCAAGATCAAAATTTTCTTATAATTACTACAAAAACTAGTGCGGGCGGGTGGGTAATTAATTTAATTTGGGGGTGGATGGTAGAGTAGCTTATGTCAGGCAAAGATAGGTTACGAAAGAACCAAGCCTCCACCAATGTTATGGTATGATTTTATGGTTCATCATCATACCTAAACGAGGCTATTGGGGCAATGCAAGTTATTTAATTAGAGTTACGTAATGAACACTGCATAAAAGGGGTTTATTTAACATTAAGGTTGTAAAATATTATTTCAATATAAACGTTATGAAGTATGCGCGGGGGAGGTATACAAATATACTGAAGTATTAATACTAGCGAACCGGCCCGGCTTCGCCCGGTAACAATTTAGTTTTTACAACGATACATTGAAAGAAAAAAATTGTTACTGTGGGTTTCCTTAAAAGATAAACATATGTTATCGCATACTTTACTGTACTACATTAATTTGATGTATCTCTTGTGGTTTAGTCAGCGCAAGCCATGTAAGCACCCTAAAAGCGGTGTTTTACGACTTGATTACAAACGGTTCGACATTTCTCTATCAAGAAATTCTCTAAATTATGTTGAAAACCGCATCAAAATCCATCAAGTAGTTTAGAAGTACTAAGCGAATACATAGACAGACGCGGATAAGCGACTTTGTTTTATACTATTTAGAGAAGCGAAGAAGATACAGATTATAAATAATTAACCAGCCACACTCTGAGTAAAGTCTAATTGGAGAGTCCTCACTTTTTTCATGATTACGCAGGATGATTAACGGACACACCCATCTTCAGTGGGCTTCGTTCCAATGGCCCGATGACAAGAAACACCGCCCACAGGCTACACTGTCCTATATTGGCTGCATTGTCCCTATTTACTGGCCGGTGGAGGGGGTATCTGTAGTTTGCGATTTCATAACTTATTTAAGCAATCACCGCCTGTGTCCTGGATAAATAAGTGAAGGTGTAATCAGGCATGTCGCTGAGCTAAGGCCTGATCACTACTCGTAACAAGATCACGAAATGTGGTTTTCGCTAAATGAAATTACGTACGGGGGCAAGTAATTTGCCGCAAAGTGACTATTCGTAACACGCGTATGGTCAGAAATAATTAAACCACATATGATTCCCCTGGAATTCAGTGATATGGCATATGCAATGGAAAGTAACACAGAAACGCCAAGAAATAATGTGCAAATATGATTGTTAGGTGGGCCGGTAGCATGGAGCAGTGGACCTGTACTCACAGCTGTAAGCAAGCAACATGTGCCGTGACTCATCCTGGCGGGACTGCTTCCTAATAGAAGCGCAGCACCCGTCCCCGTAATCTGTTATGGTAAGTAGAATTGCAGTGTGTGGCTGTGCATACACAATGAAGTTCACGAATTAGGAACAACTGGACGTTCTACTTACTTACGGTGAGTGTGATAAATGGCAAGCAAGCCGTCCAAATGTATGGTGAAATGTATCCTAATCGGATGCCCGTCTCATAGCAAACGATACGAAGAATTCGCACACGTCTCTTGTCACGAGGTAATTGGAATTCCACAACACGAGTGCGACGAAAGACTGCATCAACATAATGTGTTGGTGCATGTCGACGCAAACTCCCAAATGGGTACGCGATAACTTTCCAGGTTCATAGGAATAAGAAAAACAAATGTGTTATGGTTACTGCGCTAACAGAAATTCCATCCATATCACGTGGCTCTACATCAGGCATTACATGAAGGTGATTTCCAGGAGCAAAATGAAGACTGTATGTTTGTTCTGATGTCTGTAAGGGATGACAGCAATTTTATGAAGAACATAATATTTACCGATGAAGCGACATTCATAAACCATAGGCGCATAAATTTATGAAATATGTACTACCGGGAAACGAAGAATCCGCATTGGGTCCGGCACGTGGAGCACCAGCGACAGTGTAAAGTGAACGTGTGATATGGAATCGTTGGAGACTACGTCATAGGACCATACTTCATTCAAGGGACAATGACCGGCTGAACGTAGGCCCATTTCATCAGAGAGACCTTACCCGGACTTCTGGGAGTCATGCCGCTCGACATATGTCGTGATATATGCTTTCAGCATGACTGTTGTCCTGCGCATTTTGCTTTGGTGGTGAGGTAAGTGTTAAATGAAACATTTCCAAACCGGTGGTTAGGGGGTGGTGGTGTTGTAAGATGGCCAGTTCGCTCCTTCAACCTAACACCTCTTGATTTTTTTCCTGTGGGGAACAGTGAAAGATAGGGTGTACAACACGGTTCCTACGGCGCCAGAAGACATGCAGGAACGCATTGTGGCAGCTTGCAGCGGCATTACGCCAGAAACTTCAGGGCGCTCGTCGCTATTAAGATAAGCGCTACGCTGCTATAAGGAAGTGGTCTCGCCAGAATGAGTCACGGCGCGTGTTGCTTGCTTATAGCTGTGAGTACAGGTCCACTGTCCCCTGCTACCGGCCCACTTAGCTTAGTTTAATCATATTTGCACATTATTTCTTGGCGTTTCTGTGTTACTTTCAATTGCATATATAATATTACCGATTTCCTCTCTGCACGTACTTTCAGATGCCATTGAAATAAATTTATATTTCTAGGGGAAAAATCTTATTTAGTTTAATTATTTCTGTCCATACACGTGTTACGAATAGTCATTTTGCGGCAAATTACTTGTCCCCGTACGTAATTTCATTTAGCGAAAACAGCATTTCATGATCTGCAACCGATCCGGAAACTTTTGGGGTGTCCACGTTAGGCAGACAATCCTGTATATAAATTTTTACATTTATAAAGTAGGCGTCCGCCAACGAAACGCAAAATAACAACAGAGCACCAATGGCGAGGAATAACGTCGTGCAAATTACTGCTGCTTCCTCCTGGCCTTGTGCCATTTGTCCAGGCAAAATACAGCCGGTGACATTTCTTACTGAATGTCACTCTCGCGAGGAAGCTAGGTTATTACTGCGACCATTCATTACCAACCAACAGGTCAACGTCTGGTAACCACGACCTCTTACTGCAATCAATCATGCCGCCAGAACCATCAACCATGATGTCACAGGTTTTTAATGCCGTATATATATAATATATGTGTACGTGTGTGCGTATCACAGTCCCAAGAGAGTGTTGTGCGATGAGGACCTAAGATTTCACCCCACCGAAATGTATTAATAAGACCGCTTATGGGTAAATACGAAAACATAACGGAGGCAAACATTGTTTCTTACAAGCCAGGCAAGGGAACAAAATTTGCTTTGTACACCATCTATTCCCTGGTGGGAAGTGGGAGGAGAGGGGCTGTTGAACAATTATGGCTACGTTTACCGACGGACTCTGCTCAAAATGTTGGTATATTTTCGCGGTTGGACTGCTTCAGCGCATATAGGAACAAGACTGAAGTCAGTAGGAGGCTGTATAGTACTTTCGCTTTTACGTAAGTAGCACATGACCTTTCTAAATGATGATTCATCTCTTCCGTTTTAACGTAATTACTCAAAAGAAATATCCACGACAGGAACTTTGCCATGTTACTTTTTACTGCAAATAAAACAGCTTTGACAAAGTAATTTTCCAATTCAAATATTTTTTCTTTATTTTTTTTTAGTGTGTTTCTGGAACTGAAACGTCCTATCTTTAAGAAGTTTTCCAAACCCTTTGTAGAACTGACTTTCAGTGAGTAACGCAACAAAGTACATATTTCGTTTTACAGAGCTTTTTTTAAAAAAAATTACTTCTGCTAATTAGAGGGCTATACGCCTAAGCGGGATGCGAGTAGTCTAACCACTAAATCACCGTGACCCCACGATTGCTTTAGGATCAACATGCCTAAGAATTCTATGCGAGAGGCACGTTCAGCGCCTCTAATGCAGCATAACTTTTATGTGCAAGACAAACTTAACTGGCATGCAGCCTTCTTGTAGAGCGAAACGCAAGTACGAGAACCAGCTGTGACACAACATTTTATCTGCGCAAAACCTGGTCCACACTCAACAGAATTAGAACCCAACATGGCAGATGCGCATACTTTCTGCACAAGTGGNACTGCTTCCTAATAGAAGCGCAGCACCCGTCCCCGTAATCTGTTATGGTAAGTAGAATTGCAGTGTGTGGCTGTGCGTACACAATGAAGTTCACGAATTAGGAACAACTGGACGTTCTACTTACTTACGGTGAGTGTGAGAAATGGCAAGCAAGCCGTCCAAATGTATGGTGAAATGTATCCTAATCGGATGTCCGTCTCATAGCAAACGATACGAAGAATTCGCACAAGTCTCTTGTCACGAGGTGATTGGAATTCCACAACACGAGTGCGACGAAAGACTGCATCAACATAATGTGTTGGTGCATGTCGACGCAAACTCCCAAATGGGTACGCGATAACTGTCCAGGTTCATAGGAATAAGAAAAACAAATGTGTTATGGTTACTGCGCTAACAGAAATTCCATCCATATCACGTGGCTCTACATCAGGCATTACATGAAGGTGATTTCCAGGAGCAAAATCAAGACTGTATGTTTGTTCTGATGTCTGTAAGGGATGACAGCAATTTTATGAAGAACATAATATTTACCGATGAAGCGACATTCATAAACCATAGGCGCATAAATTTATGAAATATGTACTACCGGGAAACGAAGAATCCGCATTGGGTCCGGCACGTGGAGCACCAGCGACAGTGTAAAGTGAACGTGTGATATGGAATCGTTGGAGACTACGTCATAGGACCATAATTCATTCAAGGGACAATGACCGGCTGAACGTAGGCCCATTTCATCAGAGAGACCTTACCCGGACTTCTGGGAGTCATGCCGCTCGACATATGTCGTGATATATGCTTTCAGCATGACTGTTGTCCTGCGCATTTTGCTTTGGTGGTGAGGTAAGTGTTAAATGAAACATTTCCAAACCGGTGGTTAGGGGGTGGTGGTGTTGTAAGATGGCCAGTTCGCTCCTTCAACCTAACACCTCTTGATTTTTTTCCTGTGGGGAACAGTGAAAGATAGGGTGTACAACACGGTTCCTACGGCGCCAGAAGACATGCAGGAACGCATTGTGGCAGCTTGCAGCGGCATTACGCCAGAAACTTCAGGGCGCTCGTCGCTATTAAGATAAGCGCTACGCTGCTATAAGGAAGTGGTCTCGCTAGAATGAGTCACGGCGCGTGTTGCTTGCTTATAGCTGTGAGTACAGGTCCACTGTCCCCTGCTACTGGCCCACTTAGCTTAGTTTAATCATGTTTGCACATAATTTCTTGGCGTTTGTGTGTTACTTTCAATTGCATATATAATATCACCGATTTCCTCTCTGCACGTACTTTCAGATGCCATTAAAATAAATTTATATTTCCAGGGGAAAAATCTTATTTAGTTTAATTATTTCTGTCCATACACGTGTTACGAATAGTAATTTTGCGGCAAATTACTTGTCCCCGTACGTAATTTCATTTAGCGAAAACAGCATTTCATGATCTGCAACCGATCCGGAAACTTTTGGGGTGTCCACGTTAGGCAGACAATCCTGTATATAAATGTTTACATTTATAAAGTAGGCGTCCGCCAACGAAACGCAAAATAACAACAGAGCACCAATGGCAAGGAATAATGTCGTGAAAATTACTGCTGCTTCCTCCTGGCCTTGTGCCATTTGTCCAGGCAAAATACAGCCGGTGACATTTCTTACTGAATGTCACTCTCGCGAGGAAGCTAGGTTATTACTGCGACCATTCATTACCAACCAACAGGTCAACGTCTGGCAACCACGACCTCTTACTGCAATCAATCATGCCGCCAGAACCATCAACCATGATGTCACAGGTTTTTAATGCCGTATATATATATAATATATGTGTACGTGTGTGCGTATCACAGTCCCAAGAGAGTGTTGTGCGATGAGGACCTAAGATTTCACCCCACCGAAATGTATTAATAAGACCGCTTATGGGTAAATACGAAAACATAACGGAGGCAAACATTGTTTCTTACAAGCCAGGCAAGCGAACAAAATTTACTTTGTACACCATCTATTCCCTGGTGGGAAGTGGGAGGAGAGGGGCTGTTGAACAATTATGGCTACGTTTACCGACGGACCTTGCTCAAAATGTTGGTATATTTTCGCGGTTGGACTGCTTCAGCGCATATAGGAACAAGACTGAAGTCAGTAGGAGGCTATATAGTACTTTCGCTTTTACGTAAGTAGCACATGACCTTTCTAAATGATGATTCATCTCTTCCGTTTTAACGTAATTACTCAAAAGAAACATCCACGACAGGAACTTTGCCGTGTTACTTTTTACTGCAAATAAAACAGCTTTGACAAAGTAATTTTCCAATTCAAATATTTTTTCTTTATTTTTTTTTAGTGTGTTTCTGGAACTGAAACGTCCTATCTTTAAGAAGTTTTCCAAACCCTTTGTAGAACTGACTTTCAGTGAGTAACGCAACAAAGTACATATTTCGTTTTACAGAGCTTTTTTTAAAAAAATTACTTCTGCTAATTAGAGGGCTATACGCCTAAGCGGGAGGCGAGTAGTCTAACCACTAAATCACCGTGACCCCACGATTGCTTTGGGATCAACATGCCTAAGAATTCTATGCGAGAGGCACGTTCAGCGCCTCTAATGCAGCATAACTTATATGTGCAAGACAAACTTAACTGGCATGCAGCCTTCTTGTAGAGCGAAACGCAAGTACGAGAACCAGCTGTGACCCAACATTTTATCTGCGCAAAACCTGGTCCACACTCAACAGAATTAGAACCCCTACATGGCAGATGCGCATACTTTCTGCACAAGTGGGGCAGGCAACCATCCCTTCAATGTGACTGCGGAGAAGATCAAACCATCAGACACATTATTGAAGAATGTCCTATAAGGTCCTATAACGGTAGTCCTGACGACTTCCTGTTGGCAACTCAAGAATCGATAGATTATATCAATAGACTTGATGTTTGTTTGTAACTCTTAAAGTTTGTAATTTTTTAATGTCTATGTATTGTTCCTTTTATAAGTGTCTAAATTGCCATACGATAAATAAATAAATAAATAAATAAAATCTGTTTAAAGCTTTGTGGAAAAATGCAATGCAGTCCTATAGTTAAGCATATTTCCGTACAGCGGTGTGTGGTGAACTGCTGCAAGATAAACTGGCGTTAGCTCTGTGATATACCTTGATGCTTGCTATTTTACACTTCCACCACTAAAACGTAGCTCGGCAGCTGACGTTACAGGACTTGAGTGGTCGGAATGCATTCAGTTTCCCCCGGCTGCACGGTTGTTACTGGCTCCTGCTGCGGGCACTGAGAATGTACAGCAGTAAGCAGGCACCAGCTTACCTTGCAACAGTTCACCACACGCCACTGTTTCCAGATATAGAAGAACGGTAAAAGAAAAAAGGTTTGGTTGTGTTGGAGTACTCAAAACATTGTTTCTAATAAGCCTGTGCGCTGAAATGCCCATTCCTACGTGGTTTAAAATGTTTGAAATATGTTTCTTCCACCAAAACACATTCAGCTGTATCGTACCTATGTTCATTTTTATGGACTTAACAAATGTCTTCGCTGTNGTTTCTTCCACCAAAACACATTCAGCTGTATCGTACCTATGTTCATTTTTATGGACTTAACAAATGTCTTCGCTGTTATGGTAGAAGGTTAATTTTGGGACAGGCACTACAAACTTAAATTTAAAAAACTTTTCTGAAATTGCCACGCACGCACATTACCTGGAATTCAAACCCGGCATCTTGNTACAAACTTAAATTTAAAAAACTTTTCTGAAATTGCCACGCACGCACATTACCTGGAATTCAAACCCGGCATCTTGTGAACCAAAGCCACCTACACAACTTTCGCCACGGACGTCTCTTATTCTCGTATTTTAGCTAAAACGTAGCTTTCATACAGTAAAGGTAGAATTGGGTAGAGTGCGCATTGCAGCTGCGCATTAACCATCTCTGTGTCTCTCTCAACACTTAAGTGGTTATCCCCTTAAAGAACTGTCGAAACTACGTGGCTTTGACTACGGTTTGCGCACTGTTTAATTAAAACAAAAGCTCGTACACATTTCTGACTACGTTTCAACGCAAATAAGACATAATCTAGTAAAATATGTTGTTAAAATGCAGATTTGTTATGAAACCAACCAAACTGCACTTCACGGTTTGAGCACGTGATTTCACAGTTTATGACGATTAGCGAGTCTTGAGGACATTTGGATGTGGAAAAGATGAAAATATGTCTACCTCATCTTCAGATTTTGTTTCAAACACGCTGCATAATGATTCGAATGTCAGTTCGGCACTTGTCTTACAAACGATGCAATCAGCACGTTTCTGAATTTAACAGCAGTAACATTTTCTACCGGCAAAAATTAATACATGGCACCGGGGGTGTTGTCTGGCACTGTACATTTTTTTTCAGTGTACTTTCAAAACTCTAACGAGGTTTTTAACCTATAGATGGTATGGAAAACGCCAGGCTGCAAATACTTTCTTTTGAACAAATGTGGGAAAGTTATCATGGTTGCACTGAGGAAAACTTCTTAGAGTTGAGTTCGAAGAAAACGTATTAAAAACACACAACGGGAAAGAGCTATCTAACATATTTATGATGCGTTTCTTTATAACCAGAAATGCTCTACGAGAGTTCGTGAACTGGAAAACAATTGCTGTGGACAAATCAAGTAGTCGTCAGTTGTCGCCTCGGCCAGCAACACGAAAACTGTGATCTAACCTGAGAGAAAATTGACAGTCGCGCGCGGAGCAGCGACAGACACTGGCGCAGTTCGCAAACCTGCACCGCGGCTTTGCCCTTAGCGATACTGGAGTACGGGACTGGACGCCGCGCACCGCGATACGCGAGGCGATCGATCGGGAAAAAAATGGCGTCGACAATATTTCTCGTCTCCGTGGTCGCGGACGGTGGGGCGAGCAGTAGGTGCTGGGGGGCGGGGTCCCAGGAGGCCTCTTTTCGGTTGGCAGCACCGCTGGCTCGCAGCCGGGCCTCCGAGAATTCCATTGTATACTTGCACACAGCGGCGGATTTAGCTGTAATACCTCTGGGCAGAGATAATTACTTCCCTCGCCCTTTCCTACGTGGATGCTTTAATGTTTTACCACAATTTTAAAATGTTATGTAACACTAATGTGAAATTTTCTAAGGCTAAATTTTAAATGTTTCTGATTTTAAATTAATTTTATACACCCGATGAATGTTATCAGATTGATTATGCTGGCNGGCTAAATTTTAAATGTTTCTGATTTTAAATTAATTTTATACACCCGATGAATGTTATCAGATTGATTATGCTGGCGATATTAGTTTTTAAGTGCAGTATGTCTCTTTTTTATTCATACACAGCTTGAGCCATTATAAAATAGTACATGTTTCCATTAGATTAATGAAATTATTGTATGAAAGTTTTGCATATTACAAATAAGAGCAAAATGTACAATCATAGTGGATAAAATATCTCCTATCAAACGCAATACCAAAGAATAAAAATAAACACCGTCTGTAACCCCGAACGAAGATTACTTTGCCATCCATACATTTTTACACATGTAGTCTTTCGATGGCCTTGAGGCTGGCGTAAATAGTCGTGGGGCGTGTATGCGTATAGTTCGTTGCTCCTGTTTCGCATATAACCTGCAATGTCTCAAGAAAATTGGTTCCGAGAAGAAAGAGACAATTATACATTTAGCGTTTAGAGGATTCTTCTTAAGAAAAATAGTACAAATCGTGAATTAGAGTTACGCAACAGTTCAGCACGTTGTAAAAAAATTTAAATATCAATAATCATACATACCACGAAAACCTAATCAGAAACGTCCGAGTCCCCAACAAGAACGACTAATTTTGCTGCGAATAAAATCCAGTTCCTGTACAAGCGCTCCTAAACTACGCGCCGGATTGAACGCGGAAATGAAATATGTTGCGATATAGTTCATTGGGTGTTACGTAGACACGACTATGATGGCAGGGTAGCAAGGAAGAGACCCCACGTCAGTAAGAAGAACCGTGCTGCAAGACAGCTCTTCGCTAAAGAACACCTAAATAAGATGTGTGAAGATGTGAAAAGATTTGGGCGGCTCGTAACATCGAGGTCTTCAGAGCCGATGAAGGTGAAGCGAGTGAGTATGGAGCAGCGCCGGAATGCAATGGCGGGGGAAATGGAAGATTCACGAGAAAACCCGCTGAACAGCAGCATCGTTAGGCACAATTCCCACATGAGAAAATCCGGCGGCTACCCCGCCGGGAATCGAACTAGGTCCACTTTGGTAGGAGGCGAGTAGTCTAGCCGCTGCACCACCGCGGCCCCACCTAAATAAGTACCTGGAGGTTTGGAATGTCCTCTCACCAGACGAGACTAAAATAAACCTTTTTGGCTCGGATGGCATACGTAGGTTACGNTCGTTAGGCACAATTCCCACATGAGAAAATCCGGCGGCTACCCCGCCGGGAATCGAACTAGGTCCACTTTGGTAGGCGAGTAGTCTAGCCGCTGCACCACCGCGGCCCCACCTAAATAAGTACCTGGAGTTTTGGAATGTCCTCTCACCAGACGAGACTAAAATAAACCTTTTTGGCTCGGATGGCATACGTAGGTTACGAAGAANGTTTGGAATGTCCTCTCACCAGACGAGACTAAAATAAACCTTTTTGGCTCGGATGGCATACGTAGGTTACGAAGAATAGCAAATACGGCCGATGATGTTACCAATTACACTTCCCACAGTTAAACATAGGGGAGTTTTCACAGTTTCGGGACGCATGTCCGAGAAACGGGTTGGGAATATTCAATTTATTGATGGTATAATACGCACGAGTAGTGTAAATAGTTGTTTCAAAGACAAGTTCGTTAGAGAGACACATGGATACCTCATGCTCTTGCATTCTGCTTCAACGGCGGCAATTTTGTAAAAAATCAAAATCATCACGCTCTTACATTCCACTGCCACCATTTTGTCAGCCAGTGTCCAGAACATTCCATGACATTAATTTTGTTTAGAACATTCCATGGCAGCCATTTTGCCAGCCAGTAAATTTATTCAAAAATGTATTAAATTTTTTCCTGTCAGCCAGTTGGACGGCAGCCATGTTGGCACCCTCACCATCCCTCCGTCAAGGCTGCGACGGAAAATATTACACCACAATCATACCATTGGCGCTGCAGTAGCACAGAGGTTAAACACTTGCGTGTAGAAAAAAGTTAGGCAAATGAATTAAACACTTATGTTTGTGTCTGTCATTCCCAAAGTATTATTACGTCACACCATAGTGACCATTGGCAGCGCAGAGGTTAGTCATTTCGAAATGAAGTAAACACTTGGGTTTAATAGCACAAATTATGTGTGTATTGAATACACTGAACTCAACACACTGTAAAAGTAGGCATTTATAAAAAGAAAAAATATATGTCTGTGGGTAACATTCCACTTTATTAAAACTAAACATTACATTTCACTACACAGTACATTATATATCCTATTTATTACACTCATACATTTCACTATAAATTATATGATATGAAACTCATAAATTTTATGTAATTAGAAATTATATGTTATTAAACTCATACATTTTATTTCACTACAAATTATATGATATTCCTATACNTTTTATGTAATTAGAAATTATATGTTATTAAACTCATACATTTTATTTCACTACAAATTATATGATATTCCTATACCACAAATTACATCATTAAGCAATCTGATTTTTACAATAAATTATATTCCGAGACATATATAAGAAATAAAGGTAGGTTAGTATGTGTTCGCGGGAAGACACGACGATATTCGTTCAATGGTTACATTAGAATGTAGTAGTAAACCTGGCGGCTTTTTTTTTTTTAATATCTGCAATGCAAATATTATACGGCCCTGGTTTACCCAAAAAAACAAACTAAATATTAATCATTGAAGGTTGACCCAGCATCAATACAATGGATAATAATGTCACTCAAACGAAAGGCGTTGAAAGAATCTTGGCAGTGGGAAACAATTTCATTTGCAGCATAGACGGCTGAGTTACGCCCGGTGGGTACGTATATACGGCCGCCGCTCCGTAAAGAAATGAACGAAGCGTAATCCGTAATATTGCCAGACGTGCTGCTTGCTTCATTGAGTGTAGTGGCAGTGGAGTTGTTGGCTTTGGCGCACGAGTCTTAGTATTCTAGCAACCTCTCTGTGGCGACGGCGGCGGCTGCGCTTGCTACGGCATCGTTGTTTACAGTAGTTGTAGTCGCTTCATCCAGGCGAACAGCTTTGGCTTTGGCACATTCGTCGAAGTAACTGACCAGCCGCTCTTTAGTAGAATTAAGGGGTAATATTGTGGACTAATCTAGTAACTCCAAGGTTGACATCCAATTCCCCCACGTCATGTTGTTTTATGATTGCATAATAGACTCCTGCAGAAGATAAATAATGCTGGTAATGTCCTCCCGCACGGCTATCGCTGTTGTGTGAACGTGTGTCGTCAGTAGGTCTAGACACTCCCACTCTCACTTCAGCGAGCAATTGCCCTCGGCTGGAGCCAAAGTCCTCCACACTACGCCTCTTCACCATGATGGCCAGCACCTACAACAGCCAATCAAAANCCCTCGGCTGGAGCCAAAGTCCTCCACACTACGCCTCTTCACCATGATGGCCAGCACCTACAACAGCCAATCAAAAGTCTCCTCCCAGCTATGTTCACACTCCCGCCCATACAACTAAGTTACACACGTGAAGTTGTAAAATGTGATATGGCTCTTTTTCTCTAGGTCAGATTGTATAATTAAACATTTTTTTTACAGTTAGTAAGTAGTGACAATGGTAGCTTGGCCATTTTGTATTCTTACAACATACTGTACTTGTCCTACCACTAAAGACAACATTTCTAAACAATATATTGACAACTTCTGAAAAATAAAGGATTATTTATTATATTAACCCAGTTCCTTCCATTTTTACAACATTTTAACATAAAATAAAATCCAATACTTATAATGTGAGAGTCCTACTGATTAAAAACATTTTATTTTTTATAACAGAATATGCATTGACTAACAAGAAATTACTGATATAACTAATAAGCCTACTTAAATAAATTCTTAAAAGCTGAGTTGGTAGGTTAGACTTGACTTCTCTTTGAAAGCAATAACATTTGAAATAAAACGTATATAACATTGAGACAATTACAAATACATTAGCATGCCTTACCCGTGACTTAAACACAGAAAACCTCGAACAATAATCTAGCGTGCAATTAACTCCATTATGAAGGTTGGATTCGGAGCATCAACTTCGGATTTAATCAGTCTAATGTTTTGAATTAAAGGGTCTACTAAACTAAAATATTTAGAGGGCCATCATTTTTAAAATAAGTGACTGAGCCAATTAAAACATGTAAGTTTACATGGTATAACGTAGCGCCACTTTTTTTGAAGAATTTTGTGGAAATCTGTTGTTTGATCCCTGTGATATGCCATAANCATGGTATAACGTAGCGCCACTTTTTTTGAAGAATTTTGTGGAAATCTGTTGTTTGATCCCTGTGATATGCCATAATTTTTTTATTTTTTATTTGATACTATTGTACAACATTTTTTTTCCAAAATTTCTCATTTATAATGTCTATATACAAAATTTGGTTAAATTGTTTAATATAGGTGACAAACTTACCCAAATTATTTATGATNAATTTATAATGTCTATATACAAAATTTGGTTAAATTGTTTAATATAGGTGACAAACTTACCCAAATTATTTATGATGCAGCCATTTTGAACATCACTGTCTGACCCATTTAAATCATGAAAGTTTAAATGGACTTCTGTAGCATTTATTATATATAAAAATTGGTACAAATTAGTTGAAATGTTCTAGTGTAACATTCGGTGGGTATCAGTTGAATGGTCCTAGAGATATGACATAAAACCTCCAAAAGTTTCATACGGCGATCTTCATAAATTGTGGACAAAAAATAATATTGTAGAACATTCAATGATTGTATACTGCCAATATACAAAGTTAAGTTAAAATACATTACATTAATAACTTAATTTAATCGTATGGCGCTATATTCTAAAAGGTTGACAAAAGTGGTTATGTATTTGTATATACGATGCTCCTAGATACTTTCAGTATACAAAATTTGGTCGAAATTGTTTAAATGGTATGGCAGATATACCAAATACCCCTAAAAATTTCTATGACCACCATTTTGAAAGAATCTAATAAAGTTCAATCACTTACATTTATTTGGTATATCATAGTATTACTTACCTGCCAAATTGGGCGAGAATTGGTTTAACAGTTTTTGAGATATAATAAAAAAATCTGTATTTCTTTATTTTGTGCTATTTTTCAAAATGACCGACCAACAAGGTTATCCATCTTAAAATGAAATGCTTTCACAATGCTTTATGATACAAAATTTGGTTTAAATCGGTTGAATGGTTCCCGAGATGATATACACCTTATTTTATAGTGGCCGCCATTTTGAGAGTAAGTACCCGACATGGTCAAAAACTATAGAAGTCTAAGTACTATAGGTGTACCAAGTTTGGTGAAATTATATCCACGTGTTCAAAAATTGAAAGTTGGGGACACACATGCACAGACAGACAGACACACACAGAGAGACAACCACATACGCACACAGACACGGAAGTGATCTCACAAGACTTTCTTTCCTTAGTAAAGTAGGCTAAAAATTGACTAGCTCTAGACACTATGGTTCATAATTCCAAGAATGCTACAATTTGCTTTGCTACAATATTCAGGGCAATGGAACATAATTGATTTTTCCTTTTATCATTTCCTTCACATACTTAGCAATGTGAAAAATTTCTCCCACCCGACACACTTGGCTGCACAATCACTGTACAATTAGTCAATTAACTCTCAAAATTAATGTGATTGCAGCGACAATTATGTGTAATGTCGTTTGTATACACACATATATGAGAGTTATAATACATTAAACATTGAGAATTATGAAACTACACATTTATAAAACAAATATGTATCTAATGATATTGAACANGTTATAATACATTAAACATTGAGAATTATGAAACTACACATTTATAAAACAAATATGTATCTAATGATATTGAACATCACCAACAAAAATATAAGTATCACTGTTCCCCTAACGAAGTTACTAAGGGAGTTACACGCCTACAAAAATTGAATTTTATAATGCTTTCCTATCAAAATATCAGAAACTACTTGTGATTAAGCAACAAATTGCCACGTGGTGTTTTGTATAACATACATCTTACACCTCCGAAAACACCGTTAACAATATCATCCCCCTTCATTAGGGAAATGGGGCTGGCATCATATTTTTGGACGAAACTTTGTAACACTAAGATGTACACAATTTTATTTATATATACATATATATATATAACCGCATAGTATTTATTATTTTTGACAATTTACATAACTGGAGACAAACTATGTGAGTGCGGAGAACTTCAAGATACACATAATCTTCTGGTGTGTCAAAAACTTGACACCTTTTGCTCTATGGAGGTGTATGTGCAAGGTAAATGAGGAAGTCCTGCTGGCTGCCAAATTTTGGACATCACAAGCAATTTCAAATTTAAATCCTTTAATCAGTACATTTTATTTTGTANTCAAATTTAAATCCTTTAATCAGTACATTTTATTTTGTATGTGCTGGACACGTAATAATAAAAAAATGCACCTTTATTTTATATTATAATACTATGGTTCAATTATTTGGATTCTGGACACTGGCTGACAAAATGGTGGCAGTAAAATGCAAGAGCATTATATATTTTATTTTTACAAAATGGCCGCCGTTGAAGCAGAATGCAAGAGCATGAGGTGTCTGTCTCGAACGTGTCTTTGANTTTTTATTTTTACAAAATGGCCGCCGTTGAAGCAGAATGCAAGAGCATGAGGTGTCTGTCTCGAACGTGTCTTTGAAACAACTATTTACAACTACTCACACGCTTGTGTATAATTGTATTCTAAAGAAGAATTTCAAGCACAATGCAGAAACAATGTTACCTTTCTACATTTTTCAACATGACGACGACCCAAAGCATGCAGCCGGTCTTAATAAAGCATGGTTGACTTGGGACATTCCAAAATCATTAGAAACTCCTCAGTCTTCAAACATCAACCCACTGAACATCTATGGGCGTTTCTGAAGTCTGCAGTATACAACAGAAATATTTCTTCCAAGGAGGAGCTGTAAAAAGAATAGTGACTGAAGACTGGTACAGCATCAGTCGTGAAAGATGAGAGAGACTAGACTACTCCATAAAGCTCTAATTCCGAGCAGTTATCAGACCAATGTTTAAGAATTTGTTTCGTGGGTTTTAATAATTAGTTATGCCAACTGCACGAATAAAAATGTGACAGAGAAAAGTGAAACTTTCTCAGTTTTCTTTTGTTTTTGTGTTACATTTCTGTAGAAACGATTTGCTTGTTTATAATAAATAAAAGTAATGACACAGGATTTTATTTGTTAAACACAAGCCACAGAAGAAATAATTAAACCATCAGAAACATAAAGGCATTTTTATAAAATCGAAGTATATAGTATGTCAAGCCTTTAAAGTCAACTTTTAACACGCTAATTGTGACGCATATACTTTAAATACATTATTTTATCGGCTAATTTTATACTTTTACATTTATTGCAAGTAATGTGTATTTGTATTGTANATACTTTAAATACATTATTTTATCGGCTAATTTTATACTTTTACATTTATTGCAAGTAATGTGTATTTGTATTGTAGTTTACACGTTCCACATCCCAGAGGAATACAGTTCATGCTGGGATATTATGGAATAAATAATATATACAGGAAGAGTCGCTAGTAGTTACCGCCACTCTAGGACTTATTCCATAGGTCATTTGGCGCAAAATATAGCATATGAAGGTGGGTCGGGTCGTCTTCCCAATACTTACAGAGTAATTATNCCATAGGTCATTTGGCGCAAAATATAGCATATGAAGGTGGGTCGGGTCGTCTTCCCAATACTTACAGAGTAATTATAAAAATTTATACGGTGAGGGAAAAAAAAACAATTTCAGAAAAAAAAAAGTAGGAACGTGCAGTGTTAACGCAGTACACAGTGAAACAAGTCACACTTCAAGATGGTCAAGGTCACGCGCTGTTCACAGCAAAAGTCAAACGAGCAACAACATGTCACGAGATATTCACTGTAATACATTTCCAATTTTTCGAACTAATCTGTAAATATTGCGGATAGGACCAACATTAACATATCATAATTTGCTTCAAATGACTTGAGGAATAAGCTCTATAAATGGCACTGACTACTCGTGAATCAGCGTGTACATAAAACTAACCACGACCGAAAACTAAACAAATTCTATGTTAATATTAAAACTAAAGTTATACCTGCATAATTATTCCACACAACGGAATTAAGAAGACGAGTGATTTACCGCGGGCTTGTTATGACAAACTGCTGCGTAAATGTTGAGCAAACTCTCGTTAAGGTTCGGTGTCATCCCCTATATGGGATTCTTACATTTTCTGCCGATTTAATTTTTTGTGAAGTAAAAGTAAAAAAAAAAAAGCGACTATAGAAGTTTAGTTTTTTCCCTGACGCTGCAGTACAGACATGAAATACGAACTATCAATGTAAAATTTTGTCTGAAATAAAGTAATATAAACTTTAAAATACCAATACGTTTTTGCCTCTTTACAAATATAAAAAAAAAAAAAGCTAAATTCTTAATAATTACTTTGAAACTGTAATTACGATACGAAAACGAAGAATTTCCACGTAAGAGGCGAAGTATGGTTTTCAATACAATTGCTTTTTAAAATTTTTAAATCCAAGTAACCAAAAAATTTAAAGTTTATTTCTATATATCCCACTTAACACGTTTTCAAGTTCTGAAAAAAAATTACAGCCCTTAAAAATCTGACGACTAAGGCCTACATACATTCGCGCAGAACTCAAGTGTGACTACAGGGCAGACTTTCGTCTGAAAATTATTGCCAAAATCCTGCTTCTAAGACAATGATATATAACGATGGCTCTACACTACAATATAAAGACATACTTTAAGCTTGACTTTGTATCACAGGGTTCTAACACGTTAGGTGTTTAAGTCGGAACGTGGCCTCTCACCAAAGCAATTGTTAAGACTGATGTAGAAATCAGATTCAACGCGGAAATTACACAAATTATTTTTGCAATCGGGGTTTCATTCTAGAGTAGAAAAACAGCAGTTGAGAAACATTACTCTGTCACCAGCGTACCGAAAGTATTTTCAGTTTCCACGGAAAAAAATATTTGCGGAGGGAGCATAGAANGCACTTACCATACTGTGACAAAATCCTTGGCTGTACAAATGTGATATTGCAACAACCGACAACTGGGACACCTTGCTTCGAATTCCCACGCAGGTGTTTCAAGGATAATTATTTTAAGTTATTGTGGAAACTGATTTATTAGACCTATCGGTCAAATTGGAGAAGCTTGGCAGCCTTGTTCCCTTTTTCGCCGATTTAATTGGTTCAATAGAAAATAACATTACAGTCGTGCAGTCACTCGTGCGAAAAGCAGTTTACCGACACTGAAAGCCTAGTAACAAATAACGTTGAGTATGCATATATACGTGAGGAGGGATAAATTATAAAAGTGTATAAATCGTTATAAGAAAGTCGTAAATCCATCCATGTTGAATTGTGTACTCGAAATAAGCAACTTTAAACCTAGTTAACACTTCAGCCAATCATGTCAGACTGTTTATCGGACTTCGGTATCTTTCTAGTCTGCGTGAATACCCACTGACTGAAGAGTTTTCTAAAAGTCAACAAGAGTATAACTGTTAGCGATAAGCGAAATAACTCTGATGTTTTCAATGAGCATAAAAAAAATACAAAACATAACGTTAGAAAACTGTGGTGTTCAGTCGCACGATTGTCATTATCGCCTTAACAAAAAAAGTGAGGAAACTAAAATTTACAAACTGTCTTTTAGCGTCATTGTCGTATTATACATGAATTTCACACATAGGCAGCATCAGTACACGAAATCGTAATCCTGTCGGTGGGTTATGACTGACAATATTTCCGTACCCTGATTTTGTACTATCAAAATTGCACAAAATAGTGCAGATTTCATTTTATTAATGAATTTTTCTTATCAGCGAAAACTATGTTTTCATGGCAAATTGAGCGGGAGAAGGGGGTGGGGGTCCCACGACTGCGTATAATTTAATTAGTCACACTTTTTTGGTAATGGAGTAGTTTTATGTAAGTTGCTGCACTCTCTGTGGCGCTCCCTATTCTACGCCCGATCGTCGTCTGCAAGACACCTGCACTAGCGGCAATATAATTTTTTAAAGTGTTAATTCGTCGTTAATTCGACGTTCTTTTAAATGAGGCACCTTTTGTTTAATACCGTTGCCTGAACAACCGTCTACATAAGCGTTTTAAAACGGCGATTCGTAGGCCGCTGGCAGTGTTAGCTGGGTCATTTCTAATCGTTTTTTAATATTGTGTGGCGTCGTTGTATAGTCTTGGGCATACAGTGAGGTAGTCTTTATTCTAAATTGTGGTTTTGGTCGCTAGTCGAAATTTGGTTTCGATCTAACTTAAATTCTTGCTTTGCTGTGTGTTGCTAGTTTAACGAGTAGTGTTTGTCTGGTCTGCTGCCCTTGAATGTTTGCTATTGCATTTTGCCTTGCGTCCACGACTCACGGTTGGACATAATTAAATTTTTAATGTTTCTTTCTTTACATTTTAATAGTTTGAACTTTGGGTAGGGTCGTTTGACGGCCTCCAACGATAATTCAATTTTAATGTAATATTTTATTACAGTTTTAGTGTGTACTTTTATTATTTGGAGGCTTTACTGGCTTATTAGGCTGCCCTCCTTTTCTTTAATTGCTCACGTTAGTGATTTCTGTCAGCTTTATTCTAATACGCATTTCTTAAAGGTTTTATAATTATTGTACCTTTTATAAAAGGAGGCTTTGTGGGCTTTTATTAGGCTGCCATCCTTTTTACTACTTACTTAACGCTTATTATTCTAGTCAGTATTATGGAAATACGTAAAGATTAAAAGGGTTGTCATCATTCTATTACACAGAAATGTTGCGTATCATGTTTTAAATTAATATTCATTTTTGTGAGCAATTTATTATATGGTCTGGCGTCTTTTTGTGACACGTCTTTTATCATCTTTTATTATTGTATAATTATTTGGAATCAAGATATGCTTGTAAAATTAACTTTCAAAAATCGTAAAGCTTTAATGACTGTTTCACACGGTGCTGTCATTGTTTATACATATATTTTCTGAGAAAATAAAAGCTCTTAAACTTTGCCCAGTGTACATAATTATTTGTGTTTGTCACAAATAATTCTCTGCACTTACTCCGCTACTTGTTTCTCACATCTGTATTTTGATTTTTGTTTCATGCAATGGCTGAGGTTTGATTCATCTTTGTTATGAGGTTCAGAGACTGGTCGCCAGAGCACAGGTTTAGGGGTGGCGGTTGCGACGCTAGCATTCGCTGCGTTAGATGTCTCCAGTATTTCCAACTCCGAGGTAGCTTCCTCCTTGCTCCACTAGCTCCCCTCTTATTTCCTGTCCTTTTCTCCCTCTTCTGATTTCTCCTTCCTAAATAAGTTACACTTTTTTTGGTAATGGAGCAGTTTATGTAAGTTGCTGCACTCTCTGTGGCGCTCCCTATTCTACGCCCGATCGTCGTCTGCAAGACACCTGCACTAGCGGCAATATAATTTTTTAAAGTGTTAATTCGTCGTTAATTCGACGTTCTTTTAAATGAGGCACCTTTTGTTTAATACCGTTGCCTGAACAACCGTCTACATAAGCGTTTTAAAACGGCGATTCGTAGGCCGCTGGCAGTGTTAGCTGGGTCATTTCTAATCGTTTTTTAATATTGCGTGGCGTCGTTGTGTAGTCTTGGGCATACAGTGAGGAAGTCTTTATTCTAAATTGTGGTTTTGGTCGCTAGTCGAAATTTGGATTCGGTCTAACTTAATTTCTTGTTTTGCTGTGTGTTGCCAGTTTAACGTGTAGCGATTGTCCGGTCTGCTGCCCATGAATGTTTGCTATTGCAATTTGCCTTGCGTCGACGACACACGGTTGGGCATAATTAAATTTTTAATGTTTCGTTCTTTACCTTTTTTATCGTTGGAGCTTTGGATAGGGTCGTTTGACTGCCTCCATCGATCATTCAATTTTAATGTAATATTTTATTAAAGTTTCAGTGTGTACTTTAATTATTTGGAAGCTTTATTTGTAAGACTTATTAGGCTGCCCTCCTTTTTTACTCAATACTTACGCTTATTATTCTAGTCAGTGTTATGGAAATACATAAGATTAAAAGGGTTGTCCATCATTCTATTCATAAGGAATTTTGCGTATAATGTTTTTAATTAATAAAAATTTTTGTGAGCAGTTTATTATATGGTCTTGCATCCTTTTGTAAAACGTTTTTTTATAAACTTTTATCATTAATCGTTGTATAACTATTTGGAATCAAGATATGCATTTAAAATTAACTTTCAAAGATTGTAAAGCTCTAATTACTGTTCGATATGATGCTGCCATTGTTTATACATATATTATCTGAGAAAATACAAGCTCTTAAACTTTGCCCAGTGTACATAATTATTTGTGTTTGTCACTAATGATAAATTATATTGTCTGCTTTGTATTTTTTTAACGCATATAATAACAATTTAAACATGCGGTATTTAGATTTCTACAGGTTCCACAATTTATCTTGATGCACGTCCCCAGCGGTCCATTTTGATTTCTCCCCCTTCTTGCTAGGGGCTGGACTCTCCATCGACACACAGCATATTATGCCATCTGCTTTAGAGCGAAAACTTGCTCGCTGATCAGTAAATGCGAGTTTTAAAAAACACTGATTATAGGGTTTTCACGGTAAAGTCAGAACTTTTGAAAGCCCTCACACTTGGAATAATAGTCAATAAATATTTTTTATTTTAGCCGTAGACGTTAACTTTACAGTGCAGTGGACTAGACACAGTGTTTATTACTTAAATGGCAATATTTAATTAAAAAGGTGGTTAAAGGATTAAATATGGCTGGAAGGAAAAAGTAACTACGGCCTCAAAAGTGCTCACTTTACCGTGAACAGCCTTTACTAAAACTGATCCTTCATAAAAATTACCGCCAAAGGACCTTGCTTTATACCGTTTCTCAGTGAACAAGTCACGTATTATATCATCTTGTTTTTGTATTACGAATTACTTTCTGGTCATGATAAAGCTTACAATGACACACAAAAGTATTCATACACACACATGTTTGGTACCAGCGTGTGTATATGAGACAATGTGAAGCCATAAGCCCTGCGCAAAGAGAGGCTCGGAATGGCACGGAGTAGCATGTTGTACTATATAAAAACACACCAACGTCAGAAGGACGAGCACTCAATAGGAAAGAGTGACAGTCAAAAAAGTAATCATACAGCGGAGATGTAACCCTGTTTGGTTTCGTAACGCCCGTGTTATCCATCTCCAGAAGTTGTACGTAAAAAGACTGGTTCCCTGCACATCACTGTTACAGTAGTGAGAGGTAGTGTGGTCAGAATGGGGCGTAAGAAACACGAACTGTCTGTGACGCAACGCGAAGTTGTTTATCTCTATAAGCAATACAGGAGTTACAGAGAAATTGCGAAAACCCGTCTATTCGTTTTGGATCTGTCAGTTACATACTAAAGAAGTGCAAGAAACAGGGACAACTGAAAATAAACGACTATACGGACGCCTAGAAGTGCTTACGTGCGCGAACAACAGAACTGTCATTTTATCACGTAAAGAACCATTCCTAAGTGAAACATCTTTGGCGGGAGATATCGCATCAACATCTGCATGCACTATTAAGTCCTCAAACTACACGGAATGTAATACATAATGTCAGTTTCCATGAAAGGACAGACAGGAATAAACCACATATTTATGCAGTAACCCGAAAGAAAAAAACGCCCGCCATTTGCCAACAAATAACATGGTAGGCCTAACGAATTTTGAGATACTGTTATTATTTTCCGACGAGTCTAAATTTAATATATTGGGCTCAGATTGCGAACTGTGAGTGTGGCGGAGGCCAAACACTGAATTCGCAATCGCAACACATTATACCTGCAGTCAAACGAGGAGGCAGTGCGATGGTTTGAAGATGCAGGACATCTTCAGGCGTTGGAAATTGAGCTTCTATTGAAGGTACTATGGATGCCATCAAGTATATTAGTGTATTGCGCCATAACCTATCAAACAGCGTACCTACAGAAGCTGGGTCTTGCTGAGGTCTGTGTCCCAACAAGACTCTATGACCCGAGGCACACTGCCATGAAAACTAAGGACTAGTTATTGTACCAAGTGTTCCGTGACGGCTTCTAAACCCACCACAGAGCCGACATGTCAATCCCATATAGCATTTGTGGGAGTATCTGGGCAAATAAGTACAGAAACACCACCCTTCAAGCAAGCAAACTTTACAGAGATTATTTTTGGAAGAGTGGTCCAAAATTTTCCGAGCATGCTCCACAGTGTTGGTATGGTCTATGCCACGACGTCTCGAGGCAATCACTCGTGCTAAGGGTATGCATACGAAATATTAAATTACTGATTTGCTACTGCAGTGTAGGAATGTGTGTTCTGTTTGTGACTGTATGAATACTTTTTTAGTTGACAACAAACATTACGGTCTTGTTTCACGTAGAGTTTCGTTATAGTGACATATATGTGTACGAGGAAACATAGTACTGTAGTGTGATTTGCAAATTACTGCAACCTTGCATCTTGGTTGTCCTTTATATCAAACGTGGAGCACAAACTATGGGTGTTTGAATATTTTTTCAAGTCTCTGTACTCTGTTCTGTTCCAGCAGTGAAGTTTTTATGTCTAAAGATAACTATGAAAACACCTCATTTTCATTTTACAAAAGTAAAATAAAAACGCTTATCAGAGGCAGAAATCGAAAACGTAAACTATTCCTCATACATGAAAATTTTCTTAAATGCCACACTTAAGTTGACACCACTCAAAAATATTGGGTAGTTTTTTAATGGTACGTATTTTACTGAAGCTCTCCCAGGTAGACGAATTACGCAATATTACTTACTAAACTTTAATTAGTGTTTCTTTGTCTCAAGGATTGTAAGAGTTGAATTGTGTACTTTATTGAATTTTGTACTAAGTTGAAAAATCTAGACAATCTGTCGTCGGGATTGGCAAAATGATATCACATGCCAAAATTATGTAATTTATGATAGTTTATGCGAACGCCAGATTTGTCTACATTATCAGAACTGTTAGTAATGGTTTAGCAGTAATTTAAATTCAACACGTGTGTCGTTTATCCAAGTCTTGAAAACTTGTTAATTACATTGTCATAAATAATTACAAACCGGAATAAGGAGAAAAACTTTTCGTAAGATTTGATAGGCGCTTAACAACTACTATATTGTCTATACACCGTACCTTCAAAATTTCTGAATTAAAAATTTTAAAAATCATCCCGTTTAAAACATGTAGAGGTTTATTCCTAAATAAATAATGTAATATACAGGCACTTTATACTTGCGTTAGCATTTAACGCATCATCTCTTTCTGTTAAAAGAAATTTTAATTTTTAATACACTGGAGAGCCAAAAAAAAAGTGGTATAGGCGTGCGTATAAATAACAGAGGTATGGAACCAATCAGAGTAAAGCGATGCGGTCGGCAGCGCCTATATAAGACAACAAGCGTCTGGCAAAGTTGTTATATCGGTTGCTGCTGCTATAATGGCGGTTTTAAGATTTAAGTGAGTTTGAACGTGGTGTTATAGTCGGCGCACGAGAGATGGGACATAGCATCTCCGAGATGGCGATAAAATTTGGATTTTCGCGTACGACCATTTCACGAGGGTACCGTGAATATTGGGAATCCGATAAAACATCAAATCTTCGACATCGCAGAGGCCGGAAAAAGATCGTGAACGAACGGGACAAACGACGACTGACGAGAATAATTAAACGTGACAGACGTGCAACCCTTTATCAAATTGGCGCAGATTTCAATGCTGGGGCATCAACAAGTGCCAGCGTGCGAACTATTCAACGGACCCATCATTGATATGGGCTTTCGGAATCGAAGGCCCACTCGTGTACGGTTGTTGACTGCACGACACAAAGCTTTACGCCTCGCCTGGGCCCGCCAACACCACCATTGGACTTTTGATGACTGGAAACACGTTGCCTGGTCTGACGAGTCTCGTTTCCAATTGTATCGGGCGGATGGACGTGTACGGGTATGGAGATATCCTCATGAATCCATGGACCCTACATGTCAACAGGGGACTGTTCAAGCTGGTGGAGGCTCTGTCATGGTATGGGGCGTGTGCAGTTGGCGTGAAATGGGACCCCTGATACGTCTAGATACGACTCTGACAGGTGACCAATACGTAAGCATCCTGTCCGATCACCTGCACCCATTCATGTCCATTGTGCATTCCGACGGACGTGGACAATTCCAGCAGGACAATGAGACACCCCACGCGTCGAGAGTTGCTACCGAGTGGCTCCAGGAACACTCTTCTGACTTTAGACACTTCCATTGGCCACCTAAATCACCAGACATGAACATTATTGAGCATATCTGGAATGCCTTGCAACATACTGTTCAGAAGAGATTTCCACCGCCTCGCACTCCTATGGATTTGTGGACTGCCCTGCAGGATTCATGGTGTGAATTGCCTCCTGCATACCTTCAGACATTAGTCGCGTCCATGTCACGTCATCTTGCGGCACTTCTGCTTGCTCGCGGGGGCCCTACACGATATTAGGCAGGTGTGCCAGTTTTTTTTTGGCTCTTTAGTGTGTATATACTCTGTCTATGAATTACGAAATTAATTTGATAGACACTGTAAATTAAAAACAGAGAAAAAAGGTATGCACATAACGGCAAGTAAGAAATGTTTATTATGTAGAATATTATTGAATTTAGTTTTTATACGTCATTTGTGGGTCTAAAACCCCTGCCACATTGTCAAATTTTCTCCTTCAACTATATTTGCCACTAAAATTTGAAGACGAAATACGGCCATAAAATTTTTCCTTCCAACAAATTTTATTAAATAATCTTTAATGTGTTTGAAAATGTGTCCCACTGTAAATTTTTTTTACTGCGAGTATCTGATTTGAATTATTCAACATTATTTTCATAGTGAGATATTTCTTTTATTTTTCCATGGAGCCCATTACAGGAAGAAATGTAAAGAATGTTGTAATTTATTTTAGCTTCTTTACGTAATTCAAATTTTATATATCAGACATGTTTCCTGCACAATGAAATTTAATGCCTTTGATTTCGTAATATTCAATTAAAATAGCGTTCATGCCCAGACAAGCCTCTACATAAATTATCTTCATAACTTATTTCGTTTTCAACATTTATTTTTATGCCGTGCACGATTCTAATTGACTGAGACCGTCAAATATAAAATAAATTTTAGAACCAGTCCAATCTTGAAACGTTTGATGGAAACTGAAGCCATACAACTTTCTCAGACAAATATGGCGGCGTATATGACGTTTCGATGACGTCATAACTGTTCAACTTTATTTGACCAAAATTATTGGAAGCAGTTTCATGAAAAGTTTGGCAGTGTGACAGGGGCTTAACAAACTTTTTTAATGCCGTATTTAAGTTTCCAGGAATGCACAGTTGGAAACACATTCCATTCTTATTTGTAAAAAAAAATACTTATAGTTGACTGTCCAGCGCACAAATACAGTAGGGGAGAGGCGGGTAACCCCGGCCACATAAATAAAACTCGTGACATTTTGAAAATCAACAGAATTATATCTTTATATTTATACTAGAATAGAAATACAACATATCTCTCGCAATTATAATTAAGTAACAATCTGATAGGCTCATTAGCTTTGCTTATATCAAGTCTTGAAATCAGGCTTCAATCTTCTGTGGATACATTTGTCGTGTAACGCCTTTTGAGTAGAAGCCTCGCTGACCCCCTTCGCGAGTGCCTACCAGTTGACACGTGTCACAAGGCAGGTGAACAGCCAGAACGGATCGCAGTTACACGTATTAAGGTTGTGCCGAGTAAGAGCTGGCATATCGCCGGAGCACCCGGATAGTGCTATGTACATACGTAGGAGCGGAAGAAATCGCAGAGCCAAACAAGAGCACCTCTAACAAGCCCGTGAGATCAGTTGAGCGCCGAGATATCACAAAATAATCATGTGTATTTCGCAGGAAATCAGAAAACACGCACCGCGGAGAAATAGCTGACAGAGTAAGCTAGGGGCAAGGTGCCACCTTCCCCCCGCCACCAACCTTCAGGAACCAGGGCACGTTTTGTGAAAGGCATTGTTCTGTTTTCATCCCACCACCCCCTCCCCCAACAAGGCGACATGTGCCGACAATTAGGGAAGGAAGCTAGAGAGTATATAAGATTCCTTGCGTGGAAGGTGGGAAGGCAGTTCATTATCACCGCGCCGAGGGAAGAGTTGCGTCAAGGAATCGCGAGAAGATGTGAGCACGAGCCCGAACGGCACTCCAGTGAGACGACACCAAATGCGGGCCCTTTTCCAAGGCCTACCACTTCGCCGGAGCTCATCCCCAGATGACAGCTTACCAGCACCCACAGCAGAGTTAAGTATACAGTCGCCATCCAGAGAAGCCCCTCCACCACGAAGTCGTACACAGTTAATACGAGTAGCCAGAATAGAGTACCACACCTCGGAAGTGTTGCTGTATGTTGTTTTTTGTTCAAACTCGAGACAATATATTCGTCCTTCAAAATGAAACAGCAAAAGACTACCTTATTGAAAACCCCTCAACCTTCTAGGCACCTTATAGTCTATGCCTGGAGGAATTAACTACGACCCTATAAACCACCCATATTCCACAGGTGGGGAATAGCGTCACATTTTTGGAGGGTAGCCCCTGGCCTTACATACATCACAAAAGTAGTATTCCTCCGAAGGGTCAATGTCCACACACGCTTCGTGCGCCCAGTCTTCTTGGAACGTTTCTCCGCAAATGATGCATTCTGTATCCTGGTCTCTTTGTTGCTGAACCAAACTTTGAATGTTGTTCTTTGTTTTCATTTTATTAACTGCAGCATTGTTTTTATTGGTTGCAACCTTCTTCTCTGCCAGCGTGTTTTTGAACGGTGTAGATGTCAGAATCTCACTCTTTTGTGTTTTTCGGGAACGCACTGTAAGACGTTTCTTAGAAGCATCAGGAAAAGGGTTCAACTGTTTGAGCAATTCATTTGCTCTAGGCACCTTACATCTCTCAGCTGCTTCTCTCACTGATGTCTTTTTTTCTGGACAGATAGCATAGCCTGTTTCATTTTATTTTCATCCCAATTACCTCTGTGTGAAATTCGTCCCTTGACTTTTGGCAATTTTGAAGTGATTCTGCGAAAGACAACAATTTACACACTTGCTTTAACATTACATTACAATAACTAAACATTTATCCATCCAAAAATGCGCGGGGTTACCCAACAACATCGTGTCCGGTAGTACCCGACCGCCACATTCTATGTTTTTATTTAATATAAACAATGTCAATAAAGATAACCTAAATTATTAACCTAACTTATACACTTTAATCAATATCTTAAAGGATAATCAATAAATCATGGTGAAGTACTTACGTTTTATAAACAATAACAGAGTTCAAAATGTAAACGGCGCACATTACAATATAGGCACAGGTAAATGAACGATTGTAATGTGATGTTCGCTCAGCGGTCGCGTCTGGGTTGATTCGATTATACGGCTAAATGGCGCTGCGGTCGTTGTGGCGTGTTATTTGTTTACCAATGTGCGCGAGATTGTTTGAAACTAGCACCGGCTACCCGCCGGCCGGGGCTACCCGCCGAACGGAGCTACCCGCCGAACGGAGCTACCTACCGGCCGTGGCAACCCGACTCTCTCCTACGTTGGTTTCTCCTAATGGTCAGTTGCACCACTGAGGTTCATCTCTCGATCCGAGATCATATCCGAACTTGATCTAAGATCGACACAGAAAACTGTTGCACCATTCGAGTTCAGAGCATGACTGGAGATAGATGAACTTATTACGAACCGCCAAATACGGTATTTCGAAATCTCGATCCGAGATCAGAAAAGTTTCTAAAAGCACTGTAAAATATATTTATTTACTAGAAATAAATGCAGTAATATTTAAATTGTTTGAAAATTGATTCGGTTGTTTTTTACTGTTGTAAAATGTAAAACAAGACATTTTACAAAGGTTTCAGATCCAATCTATTTATTTAATTAAAGATGAATTAATGTTTTTTAAAGAGAGAACGAAATTCATACTTATCCCTCCGAGCAAACAAAGGAAAACTGGAAAATTAATTTAGAATATTAGAAACGGTCCTCATTTTCCGCACGAACTAAAACACACGTCGAAATTTTTGCTTACGAAAGAGCAGCCGTCGCCGACAAATGTAGTTTGGAAATACGGCAACAGATAGCTCAAGTNTATTTTTTTTTTTTTTTTTTTTTTTAATTTTTAACAACATTATACATACTTGAATATTATTCAGCAAAATTCGCAAAACAATTATTTTACTTAAAATAGATAAAACATCGTACCATCAAGTTCTATGTACACTACCTTCTTAGATAATATTTACATAAAAAATAACGAAAAAAGGATGTGCAAAGTGTTTCCAATCAAACAAAAGAACTGAAACGGAAATTTTTTAGTCTATTCAACTAATTATATAGTAAAAAAATCCCAGTATTATGAGATATGGTCCACAAAAACTTATTAATTGTCTCCGAACTTCAAAATAAACAGTTGTATCACGACGTCACGAAATGAGACCCAATCACAAACAGTGTTCCATCTCAATCCTAGTTCCGAACCGAGATCAGGAGATCTACGATCGGAACTCGGCCGTTCGCGTTGGTGCAACACTCTTACATTGGAACTAGGATCCAATTGAAGATCAAGTTTGATCCAATATCTTAGGATCTCGGTTCAGGGCTGTTAATGGTGCAACCGGGCATTAAGCTGGGTTTACAATAAAAGAATTATGCATCAAGAATTATGCAGTAAGAGCCGATCTAGCATACGGAAACGCGTCTTCTGCATTTGCAGTTTCCAATTAATGTTTTAATTCTTAATTCCAGCCAATGGGAACAGGCGACAAGCCTGCCAAGTTTACTTTTGTTCCTAACCTAACCTCGTAAATCAGAATCATATTTAAGCAGATCATACTTCAAAGCCAACATTTTTTTATCAGAGAAGCTTATTTTTGTGAACAAATATAATCGTAAACATGTGCACGCACACGGCCTTTTAATATTTTTTATACTTACATCACTGTAAATAAGTTTCCCGCCAACAACATCGACTGCTCTGTTCTGATTGGTCGTCGCCTCAAAAGCTTCACTTAAGATATAAAATGTAGTTATTTCTTTTAACGCTTAAGGAAATTCCAACAACGCACACTACATGCTAGGTACCATTGGAAACCAATACATATATTAACACACACTGGATTCTTCTGCGCACGTCTTAACGCATAATTTAACGCTTAACATAGGTCCTCCGAGCCCACGGAGAATGAAGTGAAATGGAGATGAAGCAGCGAAAGAATGCATGGGCCAGAAAAACGGGAGCCCCCGAGACAACCGACCGGCCAACGGCAAAGTCTCCGCATCGAGAATCGAACCCGGATCGCTTTGGTAGGGGAGGAAGCGATAGCTACGCGGTCACAGCAGCTCCTACGAGTGAACGCACTAAAAAAAAAGCGCAGGGCCACGGTGCCTGAGCGGTTAGACTGCTCGTCTCCCACCAAGGAGAACCAGGTTTAATCCCCGGCCGGGTCAATCCCGGATTTTCGCAAGTGGGAATCGTGCCGGTCAATGCCGCTGGTCGGCGGTTTTTCTCGGGATCTCCCGTTTCCCCCGCTGCTCCATTATCCCCACATTTCACCCTCGTCGGCTCTCAAGATGCTCGCTGTCAAGAACTGCCCAAATCTCCCAACTCCAGCACCAAAAAAAGCAAAAAAAGGTGGAGGAGCTCTCTTAACGACGGCTTGGTCCANCCGGATTTTCGCAAGTGGGAATCGTGCCGGTCAATGCCGCTGGTCGGCGGTTTTTCTCGGGATCTCCCGTTTCCCCCGCTGCTCCATTATCCCCACATTTCACCCTCGTCGGCTCTCAAGATGCTCGCTGTCAAGAACCGCCCAAATCTCCCAACTCCAGCACCAAAAAAAGCAAAAAAAGGTGGAGGAGCTCTCTTAACGACGGCTTGGTCCATATTCCTGCATAGACGGGGCTCGTCAGCCCTCCACACACACGGCGTTTGCCTGAGACCGAAGGCAGGGGAAGGATAATCCCGGATGATCGCAGTTAACGAGGTCCGGCGGACGCGACTTGCACGCACGACCGCAGCTGCAAGGTCTGTACCCAGCCTCGCGACTCTGCTGCCACGGCCCTTCACCCCC
>NQII01007077.1:9383-25770 GCA_002778355.1 Clitarchus hookeri | reverse complement strand
CATTAATCAGATTAACTAAGGCGGAACACTCGGAACAAGCGCGCCAACCTCCTGTGACGCGATACGCACTCACCGAAGTAGTTGTCACCCGCGGTTAAAATACATTATTGGGGCACAAAGATCTCCGGCCAGTAGAGCACGTAGATTTTTACAATGGAGGGACCGAAACCCCTTCTCAATCCTAGTTAAGTGAACTACGCAACTTACGATAAATCCCTTGCCGGCAATTTTGAAATTAAGTTCACGTCTGGTTATAAAGCAGAACTACGACGGACCCACCCATCACTGTGATATGCATTCCTGATGAGCTGAATTTCTCGCAAATTATAGATCTGTAACAGTAAAATATTATTACAGGCGACGCAAGCCAATGAATTAAACTACAGGTGCCACTTGGATTTTCTCCTTCCCCTTAAGGATTAGATTAAATATCGAAGCACATTTTTACTTCTAAAAATTTGTGTCAGGGCATTTTGGGTCATGGCTGTAATGCAGTAAATAGAATATACCATTTAAAAATATATAACTTTTGTTAGAATTGTCAAAGACACGTGGTTCAAATTTCAATTTATTTGTAATTATTGGCATAGCGCGATGTATGTATTGGAAATAATGTTGCTAGGCATATAGTTTCAGTTTTAATAGTTTATATCACAGAGGATAAGGGAAGCAGGAAAAGGTCGTTTTTTGTGACATTCTTGGACAAAAAAAAAGAGATCAGCTTTGACAGTTACACGTAGGATAGGGAGTAATATACACGCCTAGAAGGCAGCAAATCCAGGGCCCCTGCAAAGACATAAAAAATTAAGTTGATAACTATTAATATTATAACTAAGCTGTTTAACAAGCATGTAGAGAATGATATTAATGTAAACACATTATAAGCTAACCGAGGTGAAATAAACTGAGCAGCCGAAACCGACAAGGATGTTTGATATTGTTTGCACTGGGGGCGCCTGATTGCGGCTAGGGCGTCTTGGAGATACGGTCTTGGGAATTATTATGTTTTTTTAACATCTTGCGTGGCCGGGGCCTTCTCGTGAGGGCGCGGGGCCCACGGTTTTTTTCTGATTACATTAATAAATACTCTCGCACCCGAGAATTTCGTCTTGATAAGTCGAGTTTCGCCGCAAAGAGGCAGACCAGATCGCGCGTCGTTGGGACTCAGATAAAAATGAAATGAACAACAGCGAACAAACTTTCGGCTTATGGGCAGCCATAATGAAAAATCGGCGTGTTTGATTTCTATCTTCACCTCGTAAAAGGAACAGTAAAAAATTGTAATTATACACTGAGGTGAGAACATAGATTTGCATATCTCGCTAACAACCAGTGGTCTGATTACGAACATCACATATCACATGATTCGGTTCGTTGAGAAGCGATTTGAGTATGAACATCTTGTGTTTCGTTACTGTACTGCAAATTTTGGAGTTCGATGACTTCATAGCGGTGGTAATCGCAAGGTGTGAGTACTAACCAAGGTTTGGTTGCAGCCAACATCGCAAATGTCGTGCGTTATTCACCAAAAGTACGATTGCCCGTGGAGAGCTAAAAGTAAACACTGCACGTAATTAACTTTATGCTAAATGATCAAGAAATAAACGTAGTACGTTCTAATAATTTGTAAAACAATTTGAATTATTCCGGATATATTAGTTGCGACAGTCTCTGTAGGTTAGAGTGCCGTGTTATATATTGGCACATAATGCATGTTTTCGACGTGAGGTGTATAGGTTATGATGTCCATAATGTAAAATTAATAAACTGTAATTTGTTGTCTGTCAGAACCGCTACGCTCTTATGGGACTCGTGGATTAGATGGATAAAATACCATTACGGTTTTGGTATTGTAATTTAAATGACACCAGTATCTTCGATTACAATTAACTAACGTACAAAATAATAGGCTAGTATGCATATGACGCATTATAATAAATAGACTATATGCTTCATACTGTAAGGCGTATTAAAAGCATTGGACATTCAAGTCACTTATTATGTCTATAATTAACGTGGAAAGTATATTGTGTTGCATATGATTTCCTAACCTTCCGTCCTCGCGTTGTTTGCCCAATAGGAGGTTATGTATTTGGGAAGATACATTTGGGTGAGTCGTAACTCTCAACACATACAAATAGAACGTACACATATTTACATAAACTGCAGATGTCTTTGTCTGGCGTAGAGTCGTAGACAAATAAAGTTACATAGTCGTATAAAGTGTTGCACGAATGTAATTTCACCATGGAAAAAAACGCTGTTGGAGTATTTGATGGCAAAAATCACTTTTCGTCAGGTCGCCACTATAAGACAACAAAATTGCTTTACATTTCACATCTCTCGCACGAGCAATATTCATGCAAAGTAATAAACTTACTAAAGCATACTAAAAAGCGTGAAGACTTAAATTCACAATATTAGTTATTAAGAGAAGTTCAATATTTATCACTTTATAATCACATATATTATTTGCAGACTTATGACACTTGTGTTTCCTACGTTTTGACATCATAGATCTTCGTTACGGCAGAAGCTCCAGAGAAATATAACGAAACACGCAACGCAAGTAGGTTTGTACTCACTACTTGTGGTACGTGTTTCGTTAGCACTCGGTGCATATCGAAGTCGTCGGTAGGAGTTCATAATCAGGCCATGACCCAGTATGGTATCAGAAAAGAACGGCACAATACATTTTCTAAGAACTGAAATAATAATTTTCCATTTGTCCAGCCAAAGTGAGGAACCCATTCCTCCCTCAACATCGTCACGAGTACGCGCATCAGACTACGCCACGCCAACGTGTCGTCATACTGGGGCAATTGCTGCAGCCGATCTAACAAGACATATGCCTACAGTTGAGCAACTATTAAGTTCAGGGTTCGATCGCCTATGGTCGTCCTGTTTCGACCGCATTTCGGCCGGATTACTTAAAACGTCTACGGTGTAGTTTCCGGACTTCACCATGCGAGGTGGCGAACTCGGCGTATTCGGGAGGATATGAGTACGATTCTGGGTCCGCGCCCATCCTATTTTTTTGTCCCGCATTGTTTCACGGAATCACTCCAGAGGAATGCTGGGATGGTTCCGAAGGACTTCAATATTTTATTAGCAATTACTGGGTAAACTTTCAGAGTGTTGTTCCGTATCTTTGCACTAAAGCATCGCTCTAGATGTTCTTTCGCCAGATTATACCAAACACAATACCTACATAATTGTTATGCAAAATAAACAGGAAAGAGACAGAGCAGGGAACGCGTCGCATACAGCATGTAATACCGTTGCACCTTATCGGCTGTCCGTGGTCAGCACGACGAGCGACAACGTCGAAGGAGGCACGGCCCGCCCCATGCGGCGGCTCAACCTGCAAATACGCGCTGCAGCGTGGCAACTTTAGTCGTTTACACAGCGCAAGGCAAACAATGCAGATTCACATACCATAAAACACCTACTTCGATTATTTACTAAAATACAGAAATTTCTTCAACTACATGTACAAACACTACAGATGTTTGAACTTTACTTACCAAATAGGGCAACCCCAGACATTCACAAAGATTTACACATATGTTGACACAAAAGTGATTTAACATTTTTCATCCACCTCAATACAGCGTTCTCTAAAGGATTCTTGCAATGTGGGCGGGTAATCAAATGAAAAAAAATATTACTGTGAATATCTACCAATGTAGGGTTATGTCTTTACAGAAAACCCAGCGATAACATGAAAACATACACTGAAAACCAGTGTATGTTTTCATGGAATCGTCTTGAGTTATCTGTCACGAAATAGCCCCAGCAATGGCAAATGTCCACAATAATGTTTCTAATGCAGTAGGAGAACTAAAATTGAGGTAATTAACTGTAAACAAATTAAATACTTGTATAAACAGCAAATATTACGCGTCAGATACTTTTTTTTACCACTTCTGACAAAAGCCCGTAAAAGCATTCAAGAAGCTAAAATTATTTTACACATTTTTTGCATGATTATTACCTCTTTTTTCGTTGTGATATNCGTAAAAGCATTCAAGAAGCTAAAATTATTTTACACATTTTTTGCATGATTATTACCTCTTTTTTCGTTGTGATATGAAATAATAGTCTGAAGAAAAGTATGACAGTGGAGGAAAATGACAAGTCAAAAACGAATGTTTATAAACACGCAAACCTCTAGCTCGTTTCATTCGTTTTTGACAAGTAATTTTCCTCCATTGTCATACTTTTATTCAGACTATTATTTCATAACACAACGCTATATGTACAGGATGAGTACAAAAGAATACCCAAACTTTGAAGGTTTATAATATCAAAACCAAACAACCTAGAACCATGATTGACCAATTAAATGAACCGTGGAACCGTGATGTTCAATGTGACCACCATGAGCGGCCCGAACGACATCTACGCGATAATCTAACTAGTTCCACGCTCTTGTCAGCATGTCCGGTGTAATGGTTTGGATGGCGTTCGTAACTCTCGGTTTGAGGTGGTGAGGGGGTAGCGAACTCACATTCGACACGTCAATGTGAAGGGGACGGCCTGGTGTTTCCTTTATGGCGCGCTACCCCATGGGCACCTAGCTGTTCGTGGATACCTGAACAAGACGTTGCCGCAACGTGGATTGGTCGAGGAGCAGCTGGTGACCAGGCTCTTCATCACTGGCACCCAAGAAGCCCGGATCTTACGCCGTGCGATTTTTTCTATGGGTGTACGTAAAGGATCAAGTGTTTCGTCCACCATTGCCGGCTAACATTGACGACTGCAAAACGAGAATTACGGACGCNTGGATACCTGAACAAGACGTTGCCGCAACGTGGATTGGTCGAGGAGCAGCTGGTGACCAGGCTCTTCATCACTGGCCCCCAAGAAGCCCGGATTTACGCCGTGCGATTTTTTTCTATGGGGNTTTATGGCGCGCTACCCCATGGGCACCTAGCTGTTCGTGGATACCTGAACAAGACGTTGCCGCAACGTGGATTGGTCGAGGAGCAGCTGGTGACCAGGCTCTTCATCACTGGCCCCCAAGAAGCCCGGATTTACGCCGTGCGATTTTTTTCTATGGGGGTACGTAAAGGATCAAGTGTTTCGTCCACCATTGCCGGCTAACATTGACGACTGCAAAACGAGAATTACGGACGCCATCCAAACCGTAACACCAGACATGCTGACAAGAGTGTGGAACGAGTTTGATTATCGCGTAGATGTCGTTCGGGCCGCTCGTGGTGGTCACATTGAACATTTATGAATGCATGGTAAACAAACTTCAGGGTTCCACGGTTCATTTAATTGGTCGATCAAGGTTGTAGGTGGTTTGGTTTTGATATTATAGACCTTCAATGTTGGGGTATTCTTTTATACTTACCATGTATGTATGTATGTATGTATATATATATCTATATATTATAAATCGCAAAATGGTTACATTACGCTACGGCACAAAATAATAGTTCACGTTATTAAAGCGTCAAGGAGAATATTTCTATATTTCTTGTAAATCTGTTAGGCGGTTCGCCCTATTCCAATTTTTAACTCTTGAGATAAAATTTAAAGTCATAATAACTCTAAGTTAAACCTCTAGCGCAGGTGAAACCAAGTGTCAGATTTCAAAGAAATTGCAACACGTCACTCCTGGAACTTCAAGGAATACTTCAGTTGAAACGAAACTCTATGTTAAGGAGGTGGTATTTTTTGCCATCTTGGATTTATTTAGCTTTTGTTAAGATTTAATATTAAAATGCAAACCTTATTTTTAAATACAGATCTACATTACAGAATTCCTGAAACCAGGAAGGATTTCAGTATGTATTTTTTTCAAGTGAATCTGAAAAATAATAAATATCGAGTTAATATTTATTACGGTTATAGATGCAATAGAAACATGGGCACAATATAGAGGATTTAATTATCTGTTAACATACGTCATTTGCCCTAACGGCTCTAGTGTTCAAATATTTAATCTGAAAAGTAAGCTAGAGTGGAACAAAAATAAATCAAAGATGGAAGGGATACTATCCTCTTAAATAGACTTTCTGAAATTTGCACGAATCAACGTATTATGTTAAAATTCTCTTATTTCCGCTATAAAAAATTACAAGTGTAATTTTTTTTTAATGAATCGGTATTTTTTTCAAGTTATCACAGATACGCCACGAAACTATATAAAATATCCTTAAAATCTACATTAAAAAGAGTTTTAGTTCTTGAATAACTTTAATCCTGTGCAGAATGCAACTACACTTTGCGCAAGATATCCGAAAACATTGGCGAACCGTTGGCGCGGTCTTTGAACAAGGACTGCGATAAGCAGTACGAAACTAATGAGCTGGAGAATGCACGTCTTTTAACACTTGTACACTACTGTAGATAGCTTTTAGCCTCCATCAACACCCGTCTTTTGCCTTTCGTAGCCTTGTGACGTGACCCAGCTTTCAGGTACCCTGGGCGTAGTGAAGTTCCCCCTCTCGGTATCACGATGGGAGATGTTCTCGCGAGAGCTGGAAAAGGTTGACCTACGCAGGGGTAAGGGGGTAGTACGCCAACTGCGGCCGGAGGAACCGCGGAGAGCAAGGGCTACGCCGCGCCGCCGGCCAGACTGTTTCCAGCCTGGAACTGCGGGGCGGTTAACCAGTGGATAAGTGGACGTGCATTTTACATCACAGAATCGCTCCCTCCACATCCTTCCATCCTCAAAACTCCCCTCCCGGCCCGACAAACCGCTGTCCGGCGTAGCGTTTTGCTTGTTTATTAATTCCCGCACACTGTGAATCACCGGCTACGTGTGCCGCCAGTAGGGTTCCACTTAAAGCGACCAGCGACCCCTTATTAGCATCACTTCTGGCATGCATCGCGAGACGGCGGTAATGGTAGAATGGAGCTGGTGTAGTTAAACTCGGAGTTAAATGTGTTCCAACGGCAAAATATTCGTTACTTAATATACAGTGACTCACATTAATATTCGGCTACCGATGATTATCGCAGTTATATGGCCTTATGTTAAATTAGAAATGAAGATAAACATAAAACATATTGCACAATCATTCTTGCGTGCTTTAAATGAAATGCAACAGTACGCTATAACTGAAATAAGCAGTGCAAGTTAATGAAACACAATATTTTGTCCTCGCGTGCTTCATAAGTACGCCACTTTAATATTCGGCCAGTTGTGGTGGACGCTTGGCACAGGCATGATGCACATTGCGTTCGTACCTCGTGTCATTCCCTGCAAGCTCTCAGCGCTGAGAGGTTGTATTGGGTAGCTCTGTTGGCTGCGTCAGTCAGGAAAATGGGACGTAGGGCAGGAATACAACGTTTGAACAGCGGCAGCTGGTCATTTTTCATCATGCAAAGAAGAAATCTCAACGAGAAATTGCGGAGCACTTGAATCTGCCGAGGTGCACTGTTGGAGACATCATAAGAAGGTTTCAGAAGGAAGACAGAATAGATTCGGTACCTCAAAAACGACAGCCAAAGAAACTAAGCGAGAGAGAAGAACGTTAAGTAATCAGAAAAATAAAGAAAGGTCCGAAAATTAGTGCTTGAAAACTTACAACTGAGGTTCTCAATGAATGCGGAAAGAACGTCAATCCAGAAACCATACGACGAGTTATCAGAAGAGCAGGATATAATAGCAGGGTATCTAGAAATAAGCGTTTCATTAATGAGGCAAATAGAAGTAACGACTTACGTTCGCAAAAGAGCACGCTGACAAAGATGAAAATTGGTGGAATGGTGTTATTTTTGCTGATGAGACGAAATTGAATGTGTTTGGTTCAGATGGCATGGTAACAGTATGGCGCAAGCCAAATCAGGAGCTAAAACCTGGGAACATACAACCTACTGTGAAACACAGTATTATGATCTGGGGCTGTATATCTACAGCAGGTGTTGGAGAGGCTGTCCGTGTCGATGGAACAATGAAAAAAGAAGACCATCTANAAAGAACGTCCATCCAGAAACCATACGACGAGTTATCAGAAGAGCAGGATATAATAGCAGGGTATCTAGAAATAAGCGTTTCATTAATGAGGCAAATAGAAGTAACGACTTACGTTCGCAAAAGAGCACGCTGACAAAGATGAAAATTGGTGGAATGATGTTATTTTTGCTGATGAGACGAAATTGAATGTGTTTGGTTAAGATGGCAGGGTAACAGTATGGCGCAAGCCAAATCAGGAGCTAAAACCTGGGCACATACAACCTACTGTGAAACACAGTATTATGATCTGGGGCTGTATATCTACAGCAGGTGTTGGAGAGGCTGTACGTGTCGATGGAACAATGAAAAAAGACCATCTCAACACCCTGACAGCAAACCTGCACAAGAGGGATGATAATCTGGGCGTTAGGAACACGTTTAAGTTCTACCAAGATNAAACACCCTGACAGCAAACCTGCACAAGAGGGATGATAATCTGGGCGTTAGGAACACGTTTAAGTTCTACCAAGATAATGACCCAAAACAAAGGTCGTACATTGTCAAGAGCTGGTTTTTGTATAACTGTCCCAAAGTCATTAACACACCTCCTCAATCACCCAACCTNTGACTACCGCTACGTCACCAAGCCAGCGAGGGAAGGATTGACAGCTGAAATTAACTTGCGTCACCCCCACCCCTAGCTGGAGGGGTCCGTGGCTGCGGACTATTGCATGAACATTTTGATCATCTTCCCCCTTCGGCGCAAAACGATGCGTGTAGGTTCTAGGCTAGGGCAACTGCCCCTATAAATACCACGACCACCGCGTCTGGAGCTGTCGGCAACCTGTGATAACCATCTGGCGAAGTGCGGCAAATTGTGAAAGGAGATCGGGCCATCGAAGGACGATGGATAAGAGGACCGGAGGGGAATGAGAATGGCCGAGACTGCGACTGACGAGAGAGTGTGCGGCGGCTACGATCGATAGTGCACGAGTGTTGCGGGCGAGGTATCAGACGAGAAGAATGCGGATGTGTAAGGGAACACTCGGGACGCTCCAGAAACATTCCGGACAGGAAAGACTGGTGATATATAGATTGAAACACGGTGGGGCTGAATAGACGAATGATGCAGATTTGGTCGTTAATACTGGAACTGCCAGATACGAAATATAAAATTATTATGATAATTAAGTAGGCATTAGAAGACTGTTTATAAAGACTGATTAAGTGTATGTGTTAATTTATGCGAGGTGACGGATGATTACGTAAATATTAGTTGTAAATAGCAAGTGATAGCCATTGCTGTCGAGATATTAAGTCCAGAGTACTTTTTGGATTGTTTATAAATAAATTAGAAAATTACTATGACATTTTTATTTAATTAAGACCTCCATATTTTAAAGAACTTGGCTATGCCCACATATATTGAAACATTGTAACAATTCCAAAAAAAAACAATCCAAACCAAGCCAGAAGGTTCTACATGTTATACAACTGACCAGCATAGTTTGCTTAGTTCTTGTTATTGGTTTATGTAATAATTTACTCGTGTTTTGCAAACAATGTCTTTGTTCAAACATGTACGTAAAAAAAAGATAAGATTTCCAAATTCATGCACACAGGATAGATGTTGAGGCCTCAATAACAGTAATATTAATAACTTTGACACGCAACAACTTAAAAACATTTTTCTTAACAGAAAATTGCCTTCATGTGTGAGTGTAAAAGTTGGAAAATGTTGTAAAGAATACTGAAATAATGAATGTCCTGAAAAACCCTGATTTGAGTTTTTTGGCGTATGACGTGGGAGCTCGCGTGCTAACCTTGTAAGCGAGGTGTCACAATTCTCGACTTCCGTTAAAGTCCTATTAGTACACAAGAGGTGTGCGATAACGTATTATTCACGAGTAAAATAACACTGCAAGTCGACAGAAATTGCATAAGAAAGTACCACGGCCGGGTCACATTATGAACACCTGCTACATTTAACATCAGCAGAGAGTAACAAATGAAATAAGGCATGTGTCGCACCGCGCGCTTAAATAAGCCTTAAGCCCACGTATAAGCATAGTTGGCTATAATGTCCGATCTGACGAGCGCGCACTTTTGTGCGGCTCCCAGATCCCCGTCAGGATGCCAGGCGTACCAGAACATACCATAAGTGGGTTTAGGGCATACTGGACCCTGCGGCCCTTTTCGTTGTCGGGGTTGATACCTATGTTATGAATTTGGTGGCTGTATCTTAAACAGTTCGGAAATTACAGCCAACTATGCTTATAAGTGAACTTACAGCAAACTTTAAGTGAGCGCGCGGTGTGACTCTAGGCTAGCGTGCGTGGGCAGACTTCGCTCCGTGCTGCGCAGGTGGAATGACAGAGCTTGAGACTCGTCCTCGCCAGGACACTAGGTGAAAGGAGACCAGAAGGATTATGAGAAAACCAAGACGGAATGACAGAACATGAGACTCGTCCCCTCCAGGATACTAGGTGAAAGGAGACCAGAAGGGATATGAGAAAAATCAAGGTGGAATGGCAGAACATGACTCATCCCTGCTAGGACTACAGGTGAAATGAGACTAGAAGCAATATGAGAAAACCCACGAGTATGCCAGCTCATCCATAGGTCCGCAGCCAGCAGCCAGGTAACGGGTGCGGGAATTGTTTTTTTTCTCGCGATTACAAGTTTATTGTCTGTCGAGTGCTTACGCCGATGCGTGCATATACACTATTTCTTCTACTAACACATCCCATTCAATCGCAGTCGTGTGGTCAAAGCATCGGACTGGCGACCTCAGGGGTGGACGGAACGATCCCCCACGCCTCCTGCATTTTTGGAGTTCCCAAACAACTTAAAAAATCCCCAGCGCTCCTGGTGGCCGCCATTTGAACTACACTCCCCAATGCTAGTGTGCCTCTGCAGGCATATAGTGGACCAACCAACACAAAATGGCCACGCCGATACCAGCGCTCCTGGCCGCGACCTGTAGATCTTCAAATACTCTGGTGGTGAGTGCGGGAATTAAATATGGCTGCCTACAACAACCGCTTAGCAGCGGTGGGAATTCAAGATGACTGCCTACAGCAGACAATGTCGATGGTAATGGAGGAGGGCGCGAAAACAAGAGAGGGGTGGTATGAGAAAAACCCCCCGAGGGATAGAATGGACGTGAGACAGAAAGGAATGAGAGAGCATGAGAAAATAAAGGGGAGCATAATGAATATGAGAAAACCCCCCAAGGGATAGAATGTGGGAGACGGTATAGACTGGAAGGAATGTGAGAAAACTCCCTAACGAAATGCAAGAGCATGAAGTATTGAGGTGGAATTATAGAGCAGGAGGGAAAAAGGTGAAATAAGACATGGCTGCTGCTAGCGAGGAATGACAGAGCAGGAGGTTGCCAAATGATATCATCCAAGATGGCGACCAGCTTGTACCCTCGTCCCCAGCCACTGTCTCAGCTCTCCCCATTTCATTCTACTCTTAATTTTCAAACAATTTTAGTAGCGCATGTACTACTTTCTCTGCATGTCCAACAGTCGAGTGCAGTGCTCCACTGTATGGGCTGTTCACTGTAAAGTAAGCACTTTTGAGGCCTTAGTTAATTATTCTTTTAGGCCATTTTTTTTATCCTTTGTCCACCTTTTTAAATAAATATTGCCATGTAAGTAATAAACACAGTGTGTATATTTCACCGCACTCGGAAGTTAACGTCTAAGGCTAAAATAAAGTATATCTATTGACTATTATTCCAAATGAGTGCTTTCAAAAGTACTCACTTTACCGTAAATAGCGTATAAGCTATTCTACTTCTACCTTGAAGTGTATTCTAAACACATGTGAGATGTTTCAGGCAGGCGGCCTGCGCAATACGGTGTGCGAGACGCGAGCACGATATACGTTCCTGGCACTTTGTGGGCGACACCGCGTCACGACGGACACCTCTCTCCCCCCTCTCCGCTTCCTCCAGCACAAGCTGACTGTTGAGCCGCTCGGCCGGCATTACGTCAGCCGCATTTCCACGGCGGTGCACACTGACCACGCCGCTCAGGCGAGACGCACTACCGCCGCACGCAATCACTACGATTACGGCCGCATGGGTACGAACTCGAAGCCTGTCGTTGGATGATGCTGTTTTTACAATGTACATGCGCTGGGCCAAACACGTCGGCCGTCACATCAAGTGGTAATGGCTATTGTTCACTTTAAAGCAAGTACTTATGTAATCAACCTTTGGGAAAAATCATTGGCCATACTGAATATATGTTGCAACACGCACTAGCATGCATGGCTTCGAGTTAAATTGGCAGCAAATCAATAAAAATAGTTCTAAGAAATACCTGACGTATTCCGAGTCTAATGTTTCATTTTATGGCCACTGGAATATTTATAGTTTTATGTACATTAGAGTACGAATTTGTATACTAGTAAAACGTTTAATTTCCTACCAGCTCCATGGTTTTACTTGGGTGGCGCATGGATAAAGTGATCAGGTTCATGGCAATGTTAATTTTACATATGAAGGAAGAATACGAAATGGGCAGAGAAATATATCCTAAGCAGGGCTTACAAAAGTGCTCAATCAACAATGAATAGCCTATATTCTCGATTACCGCGAAAGCTAACGAACTACAGTAAAATTATGTGTTTAACGTCATTTAATGCAGAATTTAATAAACAACATAAATAAAAATCAGCTGGTTTTTCAACTTCTACGAGACGTTTTTCTAGGGCGCGTGGGAGAAAAATTAACTCCAAATATTTCGATTGGAATCAGCAAGTTTTCGAAGCCAACACTGAGAAATTAAGAATGGGCAATATCAGGTAACTGATTTTGCTTACGTAGTGAGCTACAATTTTACCATACTAGTGCATTAATTTTACGTTATATAGATTGTACACACCTACGCTCACACACACATACACACACACACACACACAATTTATTAAAAATATCGGAGAAAACATTTAAGATGGAATACTGGGTGTCATGGATAATGTGTAACGAAACAAAGCTCTGTAAACAAAACACCTGTCTGTCGCTGTCATCAAATAATTTCATGGAAATAATCCTTGTTACTATTCTTAATTCTATTTATATTTCCACGACGCTGTAGCAAATTTGGAATATAAAAGATGGATTATCAATCCGCATGCCACAACTAACTTTACACATTATGCAAATACTCTGTGTTTAGGTCTAACTTAAGATGCAAGGATGGAAACTGGTAAGTAAAGTCAGTAAGTATTGTGGAGAAATAATCAGTAAACTCTATGAAAAAAATAATTTTTAAGTCCATTTTTTATTTAAGAAGATGAATTATTTTCTGACATAAGTACATATTATACACAAGTAATTGTCTAGTGAAGCATATCTGAGGGCTTTGGTCTGCGTGCTCTGCTGTTACAGAGTACTGGTAGCACTAAAGGCAGGCACAATGACCCGATACATGGGAAACTGGGACAGCGAACAGTAGGTTAAGACAATGTATTGGATCATTGAGTTAGAAAAGGATTTAAGTAAAAATAAATATGGTAGTAACATGGTTCCTCTTGTTGTAGATGCAGTGAACACAGTGGACGTTATACTTACATTTTTTTAAATTAAAACTGCTGTTAAGTTAAAATATCTGCGCAATGGAGAATAACACTTCGTTCAGACTGACCAAATAATACTGATAAAAATGGTCACTGTATTTCACGGCGAGGACATACAGCAAGTGAAGCGGGAAACTTCTGTTTAGTGTGTACTAAAGACTTTCAGTATCACATGCTGCAAATCGCAAAAACAAAGAACAGCGTGGACTTAAACTTTCTGCATCACAGACTTGTTTGGCAACATAACGTCCAAATACTAGTCGTGCGTCAGGTGTAACGGGAACTATACAGTTAAATGGTGTTCGTGAGAACGTCTCAAGAGCGGAACTTATGGAAGCTACTGCTGCAGGTTTGTCTTTTGCAGCATCGGGTGAAAACTTCCCGAACATCCCGGAAAATGTCAACCATGCAAACTTTTTACCGCTTATCGGGAGCCGACTGACGTCGTAGGAACAATAAGCGGGATGTAAGTTGGCATGGCGCGAAGTGTAGTAGTCACCTGCCAACCAGAATATCGTAAACTCCGCTCTACGCCAGGATAGCGATTCTCGTGTATTTGGGGTCTCGCTAAAGCGGGAAAGTAAATGAGAATCGCGCCCCTCGTTGCACGGAGTTTTTAAAGCTCGATTTACACAGAAGCGAACATGTGAGAACGCGCACCAAGCATTCTCACGGATGCAAACGGTATGCGAGCGCGAACAAGCATCCTTCATCCCTATTCGTTGTTTCGGTTGGCATTCGCTGATGATCCGTTCGTTGTCGGACATTCCTCGAAACACCAAAGGATGCGTTCGCTCAAGTTCGGTGCTCGCACCTCGTTTACACCGGGGCGAACGACTTTGAATCAAACAGGAGCGAATGGTATAATAATACGTGTGCGAATTGTTCAATTACGATCGCTCGTGTTCGCTTTTGTTTGCTTCGGTCTAACAGGGGTTTTGGACGCACACGCTAAACACGCACGAATGCTGAAAGGGAACAAAGGCCCGCTGTTCGCGGGTGCCTGGGTGGCCCCCGCCAGGTCTTTCGCGCGGTGTCCTCGAGTTGACGACGTGACGNAATCGCAAAAACAAAGAACAGCGTGGACTTAAACTTTCTGCATCACAGACTTGTTTGGCAACATAACGTCCAAATAATAGTCATGCGTCAGGTGTAACGGGAACTATACAGTTATATGGTGTTAGTGAGAACGTCTCAAGAGCAGAACTTATGGAAGCTACTGCTGCAGGTTTGTCTTTTGCAGCATCGGGTGAAAACTTCCCGAACATCCCGGAAAATGTCAACCATGCAAAACATATGTTAATTAATAAATCATGTTTCCGCACAACGAAAAATTTCAGCAGGAAAGTTAGATTCCTTGTTATTGCAGAAAACTCTTACGTTTTTGCGTAATATCTCAAAACGGTGCGTCATAGAAAAAAAAAGCACGAGATTAAAATTAGCGGACGAAAACGCCACCAACGACACGACAAAGATTTTCAATAATTTTTCGGCACCATTTACAAGGTGCTTATAGAATAAAGTAAAGTAAATGTGTAAGATATAAAAATGCTGACAAAGAGTGCAGATATTACATCAAAGCACAAGGCATAAACTTTTAATTTTATAAGCTTAATCCTGTAAGTGACAATTTTTCCATTGGAAGGTGTAAATTTTCCACTGTAGGTAAAGTTAACTGAGCCATTTCGTTCTACAGCATTGTACGCCCTGTTTGCAGTGCTGCACGACACGACAAACCTAGAAATCATTTCTAATCCAAAATTGCTGGTCGTGCGACAATTTTCGCCATGCAGACGCCATAAGTTTCTTATACTTGACTGGCTGTTCGGTTTTAATTGTCGAGTCGTAATTTTTTGCACGATTGGGAAAACATAACGGCTTAGTGAAATTCCTTAAGTTTTCACATGGTGTAGCTTACTTTCAGAGTTGTCACACAGAGAAGAGATAATACATTATACCGATATGTATTTTTGTTCCAGCAATTACAGACTACAGACAACGTAGGCACTAGCCAATGCCATGAGCTCTCTACGTCAATAAAACTAAATAACAAATATGTATGATCAGGTTGTAGTGAAAAACTGAAAATCACAAAATTGAGTTATGTTTCGCGGTTCAGTGTGATTGGCGATCTGTCCCGCTGTCTGGGGCGCGATTCCAATCCTTTTACCGCTTAACGGGAGCTGACTGACGTCGTAGGAACAATAAGCGGGATGAAGTTGCCATGGCGCGAAGTGTAGTAGTCACCTGTCAACCAGAATATCGTAAACTCCGCTCTACGCCAGGATAGCGATTCTCGTGTATTTGGGGTCTCGCTAAAGCGGGAAAGTAAATGAGAATCGCGCCCCTCGTTGCACGGAGTTTTTAAAGCTCGATTTACACAGGAACAAACAGAAGTGAACATGTGAGAACGCGCACCAACGAACCGAGCATTCTCACAGATGCAAACGGTATGCGAGCGCGAACAAGCATCCTTCATCCGTATTCGTTGTTTCGGTTGGCATTCGCTGATGATCCGTTCGTTGTCGGACATTCCTCGAAACACCAAAGGATGCGTTCGATCGAGTTCGGTGCTCGCACCTAGTTTACACCGGGGCGAACGACTTTGAATCAAACAGGAGCGAATGGTATCATCATACGTGTGCGAATTGTTCAATTACGATCACTCGTGTTCGCTTTTGTTTGCTTCGGTGTAACAGGGGTTTTGGACGCACACGCTAAACACGCACGAATGCTGAAAGGGAACAAGGGCCCGCTGTTCGCGGGTGCCTGGGTGGCCCCCGCCAGGTCTTTCGCGCGGTGTCCTCGAGTTGACGACGTGACGAGTGGCCGCCGAACGCCAATCGCCGCTCGGCGAGCGCGGGCACTCACACC
>NQII01007076.1:55885-101039 GCA_002778355.1 Clitarchus hookeri | reverse complement strand
GAACACTGGTAGACACCACAGCCAGATGTCACGTGCTACTTCGTCCTAGATTATTTACTGTTAGATAGTTAAGTGTGGTAAATAAAAAACCTATTTTCCGGTATGGTTAATATTCGACCGTCGTTGTTGGGGGCTCGAATGTTCATTGCCAGAAGATAATTACCCACTTCTGCGTGGGCAGCTGTTTTGTTTGGATGACAAACAGATGGGCGTGCGGAGCGAACAAAAAAAGTGTGTGCAGCGAACAGGGTCACGAGGAGAACAAATGAAGCACGTCCTATAACTGAGAAGCTCGCCTCAGCAGTCGAGGACAAGGCCTTGCAACTCGACGACCAGAACTCACTCTCTCTCTGCCGTTAGTAGCAGCAATTCGGCGCCTAAATGATAACGCTTGTATGTAACCTGCGAAGCACACGTGCTGCGTGGGTGAGTATAAATAAGTAAGGAAGGCGCCTGAAAAATAATGATACATTACAGCTGCTACTAGATATAACTAGTTACTTCAAGTTAACAGTAGAGCACACCGATTGAAAAGATTTAAGTTTCTGTTGCTAAGCAAACTGCGACCAAGAAAATCCAGAGTAAGTGCGCTTAAAATAAATAATAAACGTTAATACAAGTCCTTTTAAGAAGTGAACTCCTGTAGCTGAATAAAGGTAATTTTAGTCAAAAAATAAATAATAAAATAAGACATTAAAATTTTTCCGTTTTTTTTTTTTAATCAGCCTAAGAATTGAAAGGTTTTGGCTTTTAATACCGCGTAAGCGGCGAGTGTTTACGAATTGAATGTTGTATTTTAGTTACGTTTTGAACTTAAGCTTTCTCCCGATTAGCCTCCAGCTACAACATAAATATTTATGTGCGTTCATACTCTTTCGTGCTTCGTTTAAATTTTTTTAACTGCGCATTGTTTAGTTCACGGGCATTTTCACGTGAAATAACTCTATACCTAAGCTAACACAAGAACATTTCTAGTAATGTGTTAATGCTTTAAATTACCTGAAAGTTACATTTTGATATGATGCTTCTTGTATGAACCTAACAATATGTCGAAAGATTTATTTCAAAACATAGTATTGCTCCGACTAGAAATAGTTTACCAACGAAACATCAATTAATTTTTTAAGTTATTAATTTGCCCTGTAAATAAAAAAAAGTTCTGTTGTTTACAGTTTTGAAGTGGTTTATATATATGTATATAAATATATTTATTTATATTAACACCGAGATCTACTCAGAGTCAATAGGATAAATAATACTTGATTGCGTCATTTCAGTGAGCGGTTGTGTAGTAGATGCGTAAATTATAAATAAATATTTTTAATACGAAACATTTCTGTTTTTACCTTTAATATTATATTTTAGGAATGATAATGGAGAAAACTTAAATACAATACTTTATTTATACCATCTTTATCTAGTAAACGTTTCCTTATTGCAGGTCTAATGAGCAGTATTTCCCGAACCCTTTCACGAAGGACAGAAAGGAGACGGCCTCCGGTGGGAATGTCCTTCATTCGAATCTCAACTAAAGCATAGATGTTTTCACGCCATTTAATACAAGTTGGGTTAAGGTTACTGTAGGCCATCCTTCTTATTCTTTTCAGATACTACTATGTTAAGCATCGTATTTAATAAACAACGGTGTTATACAATGCACGCCACCTCGCCATTTTAAAACGGCGTTCAGGGCACTTCGGCCAAAAGGAGGGGGGGAGTTTTCTTGGGGTTCTCCCGTTACCTCGCTCGTCTTCTTTCCTCTGTGACTCCATCTCCATGACCTTGCCTCAGGCAGGAACCACACGTTGGTTTTCTCTCAGGACAGTCGCTCACGCTGGCGAGGGCTATCTGCAGTGGATGGCAAGTGTCGAGAAGAGCTTCGTCGATCACAATCGCAAGAAACTGCTAATGCGAGCCGCTTGCCAAAGATGGACAACAGACTAAGTATCCGTAGAGGTTATCGCTTCTTTATACTACGATCGCCACACATTCTGGCGGAAGTAGCATAAACTACAAGGAAGCAGTAAACGGTTAAATTTCTATAGTTACTTACAAAACAAATAAATATCAATTAGATTTTGAATTTCGCCGTTTATATCAATTATTGTCATAGAGGCATATAAATACGCTCAGAAATTAAAAAGCTGGAAGCACTGTTGATGATCTTAAATATGTACGTAAGCTGTTCACGAATGACAAAAAGAATTTGATGAACTTGTACTGTTTTATTACAACTAAATTATATTTCGTAACTATGAGCATGCAATATTTGTAAATACTTGATAACTTTTCAAAAAAAAGTTTTACATAACTTCCGCAAAACGTTTACAACTTAAAAGACAAAATGGCGACCGCTTCAAGTACGGAAACACAGCCAACAAGTAGGCAGCTGCGTGTGATTGTCGAGTATGGGGCCTGTGTGTACTACAGTGGTGATTCGGACGACGCTAGTGTACACTTGGTGAGTCACAGGCGGGGAAGAGTACGGGCGTGTGTTTGTTCCTTACTGGACGGAACTCAACTCCGACTCGTTACAAGTTTGAAATACGGGCACTTTATTGCCGCCCGCAGCTGCTGAGTAGAGCGGGTTCTGCCCCCCCCCCTCCCCCGCCCTTCACAACAGTCACGCACGTGGAGTGGTAGTAAAACCCGCCGGCAGTTCTGCGTGTCGCCTCACCCAATCCCTTCAAGTTTTCCCATTCACATACAGCCTGTTCCAAAAGTCGCTACACCCCGGATAGTGTGAAGTGTACTCTGCTGGCGGTTATTAACAACGAGGCCTTGAAAACCGAAGAGGGTTAAGTGAGGTGAGCATGCTGCAGCGCCGGAATGCAAGAGTGTGAGAAACAGGAGATCCCCGAGAAAACCCATCGACGAGCCGCCTCGTCCAGCACGATTCCCAAAAAATGCGAAAATCCGGGAGCGACCCCGCCAGGAATCTAAACAGATTCACCTTGTTGTGAGGCGAGTGGTCTGACCACTATACCACTCTGGTTACTAAGAAGAAAATGAGTACGATCAATGGTAATATTTTCTTGTTTGTTCACAGGAATCACAATGGGCGACCAAATTCTTTACACGCTGAAGGAAAGATTAGAATCGGTATAAAGTATATTTATTCACGAACCACCACATTCTAGACTGACTTTGCCGGAAGTCAAAACCCAACCAACAGAGTGCTGCGAGCTGAAACGACAGTTGTTGCGTGCGAAATGAAACTATTCGTCGCGGAGAGCATTGAATATTCGTCGTGTTCCGAGCAACAAAACACTCGAAACCGCTGTAGTGAGGGCATTCTCGCTTGGATGGAGCGTTCGCCCACGTGATCTGTGTGTCAACTTTCAGTGGAGTCAGCGTTGCTAGAGTCGAGCTCAGACAGGTATTTGAGGAGAGATATTTAACTGCATATACAGGCCAACATTTACCAATGAGTTGTTTGAGCAAGGTGATGGCAGAAGGAAGCAAGCGTAAGGCAATATGCTGCAATCATTACACTGCCTACGCGAAACAATGATTTGTTTACTGACGAATGTAGTAGAATTTACCGAAACTAAAATTCATATATTTGTGAAGAACTTGAGAACAATCCACCTCATGTATCTGGGCAGCAGTTTTTGGCAAAAACGTAACTGGGTAAATTTTATTTAATGGTTCTGTGACAACACAGTGGGCATGCGTTGTAAGTGGCTTGTTCCACATCTTGGTGACCTTGGTATCGGAGATGACCTCTGTTTCAACCCCCGCATTTCACCCCTAGAGTTAGAGCTGTTATGACTGGAGATATCCTGGGTAGATGGACTAGAAGAAGTTCTGCAGTAACACTGTACCACTCCCCTGGCCCCCGCGAAGTACAGCTTTGACAATCTGTGACAACGCACTCTGTATTGTAGAACAACACGTCTGCAAGACCAGATATGAGACCATAGGCCAACTGTTCATTACCTTGCATTGTGCAGCATCACACCGTACCTGTTACGGAGAATGAATCATCGGATCTGGCTTCGTATCATTCCATGTGCTGAGAGCAATGGTGCACACACCGATGTGACTGATGCTATAAATGATGTGCTATTATAGGTTTAACATCAATGATACGTGATTCAACATTCAAAAGTATAACATCATTATACGCCATGTGCACTTCATTGTTTCGACAGCATGCATAGTGGGGACAGACTGTACTTGACTAGTCACGTTGGCCTGCTGGCTTGTGGGGTACACGTACTTCAGGTTCACACAACTCGTCCTGCCATCACAGTTCTTGTTCTGGTGCATGCGAACGTCAAGACAACTGTCTCTGCTGATGCGAACATTCCTGCACGTTGCCTTGCCCTGTTTATGAACAAAGACGTTGCTGAACGGCGTGGCAAATGAACACGTAATAGTGAGAGACAACATAGTTACTTTAGCCATAACTTCATTTAAAGAATTTGAGCTATTTTTCTACACTGAAGAGCCAAAAAAACTGTTATAGACGTGCGTATGCAAATAACAGAGGTATGGAACCAATCAGAGTAACGCGATGCGGTCGGCAGCTAGATCGGTNCGGTTACTGCTGCTACAATGGCAGGTTATCAAGATTTAAGTGAGTTTGAACGTGGTGTTATAGTCGGCGAACGAGAGATGGACATAGCATCTCCGAGGTAGCGATAACATTTGGATGTTCGCGTACGACCATTTCACGAGTGTACCGTGAATATCGGGAATCCGGTAAAACATCACATCTTCGACATCGCTGCGGCCGGAAAAGATCGTAAAAGAACGGGACAAACGACGACTGACGAGAATAATTAAACGTGACAGACGTGCAACCCTTTCTCAAATTGGCGCAGATTGGATTTGTGGACTGCCCTGCAGGATTCATGGTGTGAAATGCCTCCTGCATACCTTCAGATATTAGTCGAGTCCATGCCACGTCGTCTTGCGGCACTTCGGCGTGCTCGGGGGGCCTTACACGATATTAGGCAGGTGTACCAGTTTTTTGGCTGTGTGTGTGCGTGCGTGTGTGTGCGTGCGTGTGTGTGTGGTCACAGTTACGCCACCAAACCTGTTGTTGAAGATCCATCGTAGTCACTTCATGACGTAGGGAACTGTGTTGAAAACTGGCGACGGTATGCACAAGGGTTTGTATCGTATTCCTACGTACAGAATAACTGCCACTAGTACTATATTCGAAAGTGAAAAAAAAAAAAAAAAAAAAAAAAAAAAGAGGTCGTTTAGCTATCTTTAGTATTTCATTCTCGTTTCAATCAACAGTTCTCAGGTTCTCACAAATAAATGACACTGAATTTAACAAACGAGAAATATTCACAAGCATTAAGTATAATTATGTGTGGCGCTTATTTGTCTATAAATGAGTAAACAAATTTGAAAACAATATATTTTTGAATGTGCTATGAACTACAAAACACACATTGCAGATTTTTTATTGAATAGAACATAACCGTCGAGATGTTATAAATAACTGTGAAACACAGAACAATTCGTATCAAATGTTGATGCGTATGTACAGCAGTGCCCATTATAACATTCCTACCAATTAGAACGTAACGAGTAAACATTAACGACGTTTTACGAATAACATCACTCAGGAGTGATATTAACTACAGACAAAGTTGCCGTTTGCCTTTGTTAAAAATACCGACGACATAAGTATTTCTTAAGTGTTGAAGCCACCATTTACATCATAGTTATTGTTAGAGAGGCGCTATCTTACGTAACGCGTTGACCATTCCGAGTTGGTTCAAGGTAATAACTGCCTCCACGAGGTGGAGAAGGGAACGTGTTGGTCTACCTGTTTGAGCAATGTTTTGAAGCGTCCATCATTGAAAGCCTAAAAAAAACTCTACTAATGAGTGACAAACAAGAATTCCAAACATGTTTATGAGAAATGCTGGAAACATTTTTCTACGGAGGTCAACACGTTTTACTTCAAAGGGATTCCGTGACGATACACGAGAACCTTTTAACTTTGCCACATTTTTTGACGTAAGAAAACCATAAAATTGGCGTAATTGGAACAAATAAACTTCCATATTGTCTTACAGTTTGTTGGTAGAGGTCAAATCGTTAACAGTCACAGCAAACTCGACAGTGGCCATTGTTCGAAATCTTTCCTGACAGCTCGTACATCTCCAGTTATAGTTCATGTATGACTACTTACAACTGTTCTGAGGCCCTTCTTAAGTTCTACTTTCTGGATATTCTTCCGCCTCATGCAAACAAACTTTTACCAAGTCTAGCAAATTACACTAAATGGACAGCGCGCCGCATTCGTGCGCACTCAGTTTAATGCTATTTTGCATGAGAACTATTTCTTACTAGGCATTACCAACACACCTTTTTTCTCCCTGATTTTATTCAAATTAATTATAAATTAAATATTATAATTTCTAGACAAATTATAAGTTAAAGTTCAATACAACCGAAATTAAGGTACTGTTAATTTGAAAGTGGTATAAACGCTTGCGATACATGGCATTTTCAAGGACCTAGTACATGAGGAGAATTGTCAAAAGTTTGGTTCAAAAAGTGCAAAGATACCGTGGACAGACTATAAGACGTCGCCTAGTTGGGGCTGTGTGGCGTCGCGAGCCTCGCGGCAATGCTATAATGGCAGGCGCGCCGCGTCTATCGGCACTTGCCGCCGCACCACACACAGTTCGCACGCAGACTAACACGTGTCGTACATAACGGCAGCAGTGTTGACACTTTGCAAATAGCTGCGATGACTGCATCAAGGAAAATAACTGGAAAATAAACTTGAGCTGTATTACACTAGCACTTTTTTTATTTACTGAAATGGCGTATTCTGTGTGTGGAAATAAATTGTTGTGGTGGCTAACTCCGAAACTACGTCTGAACAATTAAATAAACTTGCAGATAAATGTAAATAAAAAATGTATGAAAATACATAAAAGATAATGCTTTTGAAATCCTTTTACGCATCAGTATTAGTTATTAGATATTTGATATTTAATTAAATTTATCTATCAAGATCCTAATAGCTTTAAAGGGTGGTTTGTAACAATACATAGAAAATACGTTTTGGAAATGCATGTTCAGGACAGGAGACACTTTGGAACGGTAAATGTTGGGCAAAGAGACATTATGTAAGTGGAGGGTTCAAGAAACACAGATGCCATATTAGCAAAGAGGTAGTTTTGTTTCTGAACTATGGAATACGTTATTCAACCACTATTTTGTATAAAACTTCAGGAGAAGAGACACTTCGGAACGGAACGCAACTGCAGGAAAATTGAGATTATGAATTATAACAGGAAAAAAAGGACGTTTGGGTGGCCAAATGATGCAGATGTATCAACAAAATAATGTCTGAAATCTGAAATCCAATGGACCAAAAAAGTGCATTATGGAAAAGATGGACAAGAGAGGTTTTTGAGTTGGCTGCTTGATATACAGATTACTTATCACAGGCTTCTAATGCACCTGATATAGATACGTTTTGCAAATATTGATTCTCGTAGTGTGCGAAGAATATACATAGTGACTAGAATGTATCTCAAATATCCGTTAAGGCCATGTTCACTAAAAGGTCGCTTAACCATAATCAGTCGACCAAAATGATGACGTGTTTGGTATTTTAGTAATTTAGTGTTTAGTATGTGATGAAACTTACTAAATTAATATATTACCACATTGCAGCTATCATTGAACAAGTGACTTTCGCCGGCGTCCGAATTGAACGCTGCTAAATCCTAAAATGCAATAATAATAAATGCTGAATTCAAACACGGCCTTAATTGATCAGCGGCTGCTACTTCCTTGAGTTCATTTCAATGCGTAGGTCTGTTATCGGTCAAGGTCTCGACTGCTTTTACATAGAACTGTATAGATGACGAGCTCACAACTGAACTCCCTCCAGTTTTACGAGTCTCTCTAGAAGAGAGCAAGCACACGTGCATGCCACGCAGGTACCTATATTTATGATATTATTGTCCGGGTCATGCCTCGACATCCATTACCTATGTTCCCGGCGACATTCACTCGTAGCCCGCCTTCGAGACATCGCCGACGACGCAGCACACAGTAAAAAAGAACATTTCCAGTGAGATAAATAATGGTGGTGCTGGTCATAGCGACCACCAGCAGTGTGACTCGGTGTTCGTGTAGCGTGTCTTGGGCAAGTCCTGGCCTATCTCCGCCTTCATCTCCTCCGCGTGTCGACAAGACAGCTTTATAGCCTCCTCGCGGTTACCTACTACTTTTCTGAAGCTCTGCTCAGGTTCTACTTGCAGGATATTCCTCCGCCTCATATAAACAAAGCTTAGCCGTGTCTAGAAAATAACACCAAAGGGACAGCGCACCGGATTATTGCTCATCAGTGTAGTATTATTTTGCATGTGTGCTATTTATTACTAGGCATTACCAACAAACCTACTTTCTCCCTGACTTATTTATATTAATTATACATGGAAAAATTACAATTTACAGATAAAATATACATAAGAAAATGTTCACTTGAACTAATAATAATATAATATTGTGTTAATACAAGTATGAAACGCTTGTAATACGTCACATAATTAGGAAAGAACCAAACACGCCATAAGTTGGGTGATTTCTCACTCATATATTTGATTGGAAAAGTGTGAATAAACCGCGAGTAGACTAAACCTACCGCTGTCGTCGAGCTTACTGTCTGCAGACATGTATGCACTGTTCATTGTTAACTGAGCACTTTCCAAACCAACCTTGGGATGGCATCGCTGTCCTTACCTGCGCATGTCATAACGGACACACTGACTGGCAAGCGCTAAGTTAAGTTGGCAACAACGGAGGGAAGGCTGGGCCCGCCTGCCTACCGCTTGAAATGCGCTGAAGTGTTACAGTGGATAGCTTTACCACGAATCTATTAAACGTGCGTCCAGTGTGCTGATCTATGAAAATAACACACACTTCAGACGAGGGCTGTTGAGTGATTTCAAGACGTCCAAAGCCCCATTACAAAGCACTACGACATTGCTAGAAACGGCTTTTTACAAAGAACTAACACACACACACTCACACTCACACTCACTCTCTCTCTCTATCTCTATCTCTCTCTCTCTCTTAAAATATGCGTGCTCACTTTACTGTGAACAGCTTTTGTTTGAGGGAGATGTAGTGGATCGTTCTTGGCTGCTTGGCCTTATTAAATTTCTAAAACAACCACATTTTCTGTACTAGAAGGTAGCATTATGTTAAAATATTTACATTGTTAATGCGAGTTGTTATGGGAGTGAGGAGAGGGCATATACCCTTTACAACCCTCCCTCATCTCTTCGTAGCTTTATTTTCCATTATTTGCGAATATGTTGCGACTGTCAATTTCACAATAAGATATACCGGCAAAAGTAATTGATGTATACTTTTTTACTATGCGTATTTAAAATGAAAAACTGAGGTGGGGGTGGGAGGTTAAGCAAGGGCAGATTTATTTTATGTCACAAGTCATGATTACATTCTATAACTTTTATTTAATTATACATGCTTTTTTATAAAAATTTATCTAGCAATATGTGCTTATCAATGCAGTTTAAATCGGGTTACCCTAGCATCATTGAAATATAAATATGCATGGTCCCTTATCACCGAAACAGTAAGTCCTACATAAAATACAGTTAAGGATCAATTTTGTAAAATATTGGATTATCTTTAATTTTATATTTAGCAATTGTTGTCGTGCGAATAAGATTTTATTATAGAAACGTGAAAACCCGTTATTCTCTAATTAAGGGGGATACTGTCCCCCTCCCAGGAGAGGTACTAGGGGCACCGCTTATCAAATCATACAGAGGGGTACAACTAACAACTGTACTAAGTGGCTTGCCTTTATCACAACGTGCAAGGTTCGCAGCCTTCACTCACGCACTCTAAGGGTAGTTTAGTCAACGGATCGCCTGGCATTTTGATGTAGAAATGAAATATATTTTCACAGCAATTGACCCTTGTGGAATAGGGCTAGGGTGGGGGTGTAGGTGTCGCCACGGTGGGCACACGCGGGTTTCGTTAGTACTAAGCCAGTCTTCTTGGTATTGGTGACTAAGTAATGCAGGCGGAGAGCGCAAGCCGACACAAGTTAACGGCGCTCAATAAGATACAATTATTGTGTACATTATCAGCATATTGCATTATTTTTCGTTCCGATACGAGCGAACAACCTGAAAAACTATGGCAATTGAGACAAATTAATGAGACGCGCTATAGAAATATTGAATTTAATTATTTTGGCGAAACAATTATCGGATTTAAAAGAAATTTCAACGTGTAACTCCGCGGCTTCAGTATAAACTTTCGCTGGAACGAAAATTTTAGTTAAAATTACTTTTCGGCATTTGTATGTATGAAGAGTGTACGTTGAAATTCTTATATTTACGCTTCAAAAACACATGATTATTTGATTTCAAATGATTTGGTATTCGAAATTTTCAAACCGTCTCACGAAACCACAAAATATTCTCAAAATTGAGAGAGAGAAAAGGGCTTTAGAACAGCCGTTTTGTTGCTTGGCGGCGGCGTGTATTAGCGAGTACGTACACCGCAGTCCCACTTCGTCTGTCACTTGTTGGCGCAGGTAGCGCTGACAGCCAGCAGAAACCAAGTGTTCAGCAGAAACATGTTGACACACAGCTTGTTGTAGGCTAATATAACACATGCGAGGCGTGCTAGGAGCAAACAAGCGAGAGGATAGAGTACGAAAGCACGGCCTCCATTCTACAGCCTAAATGCCGCTCACTGATTGTTCTTGTTACGTGATAGAAGTTGGCTTAAGCCATTGCCACCAACTTGTCTCTTTTTAGAGTTTCTTTATTCTCTGAAGACAGAGGACAGTTCTATTGAAAAACAAGCTGCCCACTATTTAACCGTATAAGAAACATGAACTTACTATTAAGAAATGAAGTAATGTCGAGTCGCGAATGTGTCAACATCTTCTTTCCTTCAATGAATACAAGACAAGCTCACGCTTGAGTCGACACAAGCAGCGCGTGTTAACTTGTGGAACTATCTTCGAGACAAGAAACTGTCATGAGGAATTACTTGTCAACAACTACATTAACAGCTGACGCGTTTGTAAATTAGATTATGCTCTTCGCCTCTTTAACTCCGGATGAACCGCGATGGAAATATTAAAAAAGGTTAGCGGAAACCTGTCCTATGAATCCTGCTTGATATTTCCTTTTATGTTCAACTAGACATTTACATATACCAAATACAGTCAGGTCCTGGAGCAAGTATGGTAAATTATAAGCAATCAAAATAAAACTTAGTCACAAGGAGGAATAACTTTATAGAGCTTGTTTGTTAAATATTACCTTGCTGCATGACCCGCAAAATATTGTGACTTTCTGTAATGTTCTTTGTAAATGAGAACGCCGTAATCAAGTTTATTTATAAAAATAAATTATTTTATACAGTGTTGTTAATTTACAAGTAGTGTATTGCAAACATGGTGAGGCATGCTTGTATATGCCTTACCTTACACTGATACAATTCGAGACACTCAGGAAAGGACCCAATAAGATCAAAATTCCTGAACGGCTCAAGCCCAAAGTCAGAACTCCCACATGGTCACCTGATCTAGAGCCTACCTGCAGAGAAAAATTATCCAAAGAAAATACTACTGAAGTGTGCTAGACCTGTTAGCATGGCGTTAACCAAACAGTCAAACTGAGAGCAAGGAATAACCCCATTTTTCCAAAACAAAACAAATTTTATGATATTTTCCAGCTTTACAGCAATATACATATAATGCGCACGCTATTTTATAATCTTTCACCACACCATAGTTACTTAGGTTTATTTTTGCCAAGCATTTTAAGATTTAAAAAACTAAAACATTTTTAGCTGGGAGTGGAGGATTGTGCAACGTTAAGCGCCAGTTGTGCGGAGACGACGAGCCAGCAGAGCGTCGAATGGCGGCGAGAGTGACCAGCGGGAGTGACGTCTGCGGACTGCGAGCATCGGCACAGTGAAGAGTGCGACTGACAAGCGGGACTACTGACCTGGGTGCGTGAGTAGCAGACGTTGGAATGACGGCGATAGACAGCGAAAGTGTAAATAATGAGTGTGGATCAAGTGACTGACCAATATAGAGACATTGATAAGGACTATAATTATAATTGAGATGGACATTAAGTATTACACTCACCGAGAAAAACANCCAATATAGAGACATTGATAAGGACTATAATTATAATTGAGATGGACATTAAGTATTACACTCACCGAGAAAAACAAGAGTAATAGTGGATATAGTTAGTTTAATGTTGTAAATTATCGCTGTGCGAATAAATAAACAATCACATTCAGTTATTTTATTTTTAGTAAGACCTCCATCTCTCGTGAACTAGGATACGCCCCTCTGGTGTCTAGTAACATTATTATCTAAAGTGTATTTTTCGAGAGTTGAAAAAGCAAATTTGGTGTTTTCACAACAAATTATTTTCACGAAAGCGTTAAAAAATATATTTGTTATTCTCAATCCCGTAATTCGCCCACTGCCAGGAAATATTACTCACAACGCGACGTAGGTAATGATAAACTTCCACAATGCGTTCTATGCAATTACTCTTTCAGCCAATTAGCATTTGAAAATACCCACTACGCCTTGTGGCAATTGCACTTTGCTCAATAGTAGAAACAGTATTGTTTGTTCGCTTTGTGGCCACTACATATTACCCACAACGCGATGTGAGTATTCTGGTAGTACCCACAATATGTTGTGCTGGCTGTAGTTTCCTGACCTATGAGAATGTTTAATCTAATGTAGGCGAACTTAACACAACTTGACCTAATCTACCCTTATGTAACCTAACATAAACACGAATGAACGCGTAGGGTTTACAACCAGAATATTCACATCATGTTGTGGGTAATTTGTAGTGGCCACAAAGTGAAAATCAATATTGTTTCTGATATTGAGCGAAGTGCAATTGCCATAACGCGTAGTGGGTATTTTCAAATGCTCAGTAGCGGAAATAACTGCACAGAACGAGTTGTGAAAGTTTGACATTACCCACGCCACGTTGTGGGTAAAGATGTCGACCAATGGACAAATTCAGCGATTGCGAGTAGCCTATCGACTTGAGGGACATATATTTCTTCATTATTTGGTCCTAAAATTAAATACAGCCAATATAGTAGAGTTGAGAAAGGTGAGTTTCCAGCGGCAGAGTGCACGCCATTGTGAGTTTTGCGCGCAGAGGCGATGGGAGTCGGTGATCGTGCCTATACCGTGGTCTCGCTCACCTCATAGACTAACAATGAGGTGGACAGATTGTCTTCTACGTATGTGCCCAACGTTGACGTACACCACGCCAATACATATATCGAGTCACGTGGTCAACGGTGAAGAACGTGTTTGATTAAATACTCGCCAGGGGTCGGCCCGCGGAATCCACGGGTTCACTATCCTTGGATGAGGCAGGTAAACGGGTGCAATTTGAAACCAACCCTTTTTTTTTTTTTTACAGAGTGTAATTGTATGAATGTTTTCCTAGGTGGCCGCATAACCCGCATTCTTACTCAAGAACAGTGAAGCATGTGCATGCGTGCAATATGAAACCCAGGTCATAAATACGGCCTTCTTTAAGCTTGGTAAGTGTAGAGTCCATTTCGGAATAAATTCCGAAATTATCGTACGAAATACCGATATATGTTATGCAGATCTAATAATGGTACGGCCCAAACATGTTCATTTCAGGCCTAAAGGTAAACTTGAGCGGTGCTGAGTCCATTATAGTACGAATTTCTAAATTATCGTACAAAATACCGAATGTATGGTACACTGTGTTTAACTATGGTACATAAAATATGGGCCAACTTACCTTGTGCGATAGTTATGGTACATATTATGGTACACTTTTGTGGTACTGACATTTATCCAAAAGGGCCTAACTAACTTTAAGTCGAGGGAGGGTCCAAAGAGATAGCCCTTCCTCAAATCATGACGAAATCCATCGAAAACGGCGGCTTCCAGAGGCGAAAATGTTTGAAAACAGACCTCTCCGGTCTCCGCATCTCCTCCCTGGGGGGTAGAGGGCGGAGGTTATGAGGAGGGGGGNCCATAACTATTTTGAGATTTGCAGTCTTCTATTTTATGAAGTATTATTAATGGAACATAAAAGTAACATTATGCACTTCTAATCTGTATCTGAATATTAAATCACCAGGGATCGGCCCGCGGAATCCGCGGGTTCACTATCCTTGGGTGAGGCAAGTAAACAAATGCAATTTGAAACCCACCTTTTTTTTAATTTTTTGACAGAGTGTAATTATATTAATGTTGTCCAAGGGGGCTACAATAACTGCGATAAATGCTGACCTCAAAAGAAGCAGGGCCCGCGTAACCCGCGTTCTTAGTCAACAATGGTGAAGCATCTACATGCGTGTAATCTGAAACTCAGGTCATAAATATGGCCTGCGATAAGCTTGGTAAGTTTAGAGTCCATTGCGGAATGAATTCCGGAATTATCGTACGAAATACCGATATATGTTGTGCAGATATAATAATGGTACGGCCCAACCATGTTCATTTCAGGCCGAAAGGTAAACTTGAGCGGTGCTGTGTCCATTATAGTACGACTTTTTAAGTTATCGTACAAAATACCGAATTTATGGTGCGCGGTACTTTAATTATGGTACGCAAAATATGGGGCAATNTTATTTCAGGCCGAAAGGTAAACTTGAGCGGTGCTGTGTCCATTATAGTACGAATTTTTAAGTTATCGTACAAAATACCGAATTTATGGTGCGCGGTACTTTAATTATGGTACGCAAAATATGGGGCAATTGACTTTGTACGATAGTTATGGTACATATTATGGTACATATTATGGTACACTTTTATGGTACTGACCTTTATCCAAAAGGGCCTAACTATCTTTAAGTCGAGGGAGGGTCCGAAGAGTCACCCCTCCCTCAAATCCCACCGCAATCGGCCGAAAACTGTTGCTTCAAGAGCCTAAAACATAAATTCCCCTCCCCTCAGGGGTACCGACATTTTTCCAAAAGGGCATAACTGACCCAACGGCCGAGGGAAGGTCCAAAGAGACAGCCCTCCCTCAAATCCTGGCGAAATCGGCCGAAAACTGCGACTTCCAGCACCGACCAAAGTTAGAAACACACCCTTCTGTTATAACCTCAGGTTCTATCTACGTCGTTTGCTATAGTTGTTGGCAGAAAAACAGTTCAGTGTTGGCAGACGAAGACTGCGCAGATAGCGTGATCACTCTACCCCATATATATTCTACGGTTCGTCTAGACCTGACACCCGCATTCCTGGTTACTTCCAATTTTTCTGAAGTCCTACTAAAGTTATACAGTAGAATCCCGATAATTCGTATTGTCAAGGGACTGAATGTTAAATATGAATTATCGAGATATTCAAATTAGCGGGATTACCAATAATCGGGAGCAAAAAAAAAGAAAAAATACATAATAACGAGATTAATGCAAATTTGCATTAATATGTAATGATAAACGCATGGCTACATATTATGTATACATATGTACTGTATATTATATAAATCAATAATTACATCAATAAAAAATACATTAAAAATATACTTTTAAAAAATTTTGTAATTTTCTTTTGGTGCAAGCCTTGCAGACGGGTATTGTCGATGGCTTTGTCAAGCATGTTCAAAGCAGAAAATACTTCATCGCCAACGTCTGATTTCGCTAAGAAATGGCGCACCTTGTTGATGTATTGTTTTGCCACTTTAGGTGTAATTGTCAGCACATCATCTTCGTCATCACCTTCACTATCAATGTCCTGAGATGGAGCCACAATTTCGTCATCAGTTAGAATCCTCGCTACCGCTAGACCATCGTCAAAATGGACGAAATCTCCAAACGTTATAGAATTTTCTTCATTCTGAGGAAGATTCACAGGGAATTCTAAGTCTTGTTCAGTAACTGCTGATGGAAGTTCCACCTTCGTGAATCCACAGCACGAAAACCGTTTTTAATTGTGCTTTAGCTAACACTTTGCCACGCCTTGTGAGCTATGTTCATGGCTGAAAATAAGGTGATTTTATGATCCTCCCCATCCTCGATGCTATCAAGGAGTTGTATCACTACTTCCTTGTGGTAAAACGTTTTGACGTTTTAATTATGCCCTGGTCTAGAGGTTGCAGCTTAGAAGTAGTGTTGGCAGGCCAAAACACAACATTAACATGACTGAGCGGTGGGGTATTGTTGTGGGCCGTACAATTATGCATGGAAAGCAGAATTTTTCGCTGCCTTTTCTCCAGCATTCACTGATCGTATCCATTCCTTGAATAATTCGCCCGTCATCCACGCTTTTTTGTTTGCACGATAGGTCATCGGAAAAGTTTTTATGTTTTTAAAACATCTTGGTTTGGCTGATTTGCCTATCATGAGCGATCTCAATTTCTCAGATCCATCCATGTTGGCGACCAACAATATGGTTACACGTTATTTACTATTTTTTCCGCCATGAAACTTTTCTTCCTTAAAACACATTGATCGGTCGGGAAGACACTTATAAAATAACCCCGTCTCATCGGCATTAAAAATGTTGTTGGGCTCATAAGAATCGATTATTTCTCCCAATTCGTCTTTCCACTCAGAACAAACGTCGGACGATACACTCGCACTTTCAACACTAATATTCTTAAATTTTATGCTGTGCCTTTTTTTAAACCTATCAAACCAACCATCACTCGCACAAAAGTCTTTAATTCCCATTTTTTCTGCGAAAATTTTTACTTTTTCTCTTAAAATGTTTTCTCCAACTGGTACATTCGAATTCTGTGCTTGCGCATACCACTTTTTTAAATTCTCTTTTAGTTGTGGATACTCACCAGTCTTAAAGCACAGACTTAACTGTCCGATGTCTGAGAGGCGATTTTGTCCTTGTTCTTCAGAATTGATGTTATTGTGGAAGAAGGAACATTATAATGTTTGGACACGTAAATTTGTTTATCACCACCGGCCACGGCGTTACGGATTTCTTTTTTTTTTCTCTAATGGAAATACACTTATTAGCTCTTTTCGGAGGCATGGCTAAGACCGAACTGGCTAACTTTTCACTCGCTCTGCTCCTTCCTACCCTCTCATAACCCTAGGCTGGACAGCAAGGCGCCTCTTAGTTCTGGGAATCACAGACACATCGCCTCACAGCCTACTCGGCGCCATTACTTGCCCTTCAAACCCTCCTACGTCCCTCAGTACCCTTCCGGTATTTTTTTCTCTGCCCGAATTGCATAAATCTAGAGCTAGTGTACAGTTTAGGGTTAAAAACATTACGAGTTAACGAGATTTTTAAGTTGTAAATAAGAATTATAAGACGTTTTAATTGAGCTCGAGCACCAAAATAAATACGTATTATCGAGGGGACCGGAATGCATTGTTTTTTTACGAATTAAAGGGATTTTCTCAAGGGACCGGCAAATTTGTACGAATTAGCGGGATACACGAATAATCGGGATGCGAAATATCGGGATTTCACTATACTTGGAGATTATTCCTCCGCCTGGTGCAAACGAAGCTTAACAATCTTATACACCAAATGGACAACGCACCACATCCATGTGCACTCAGTTTAATAGTGTGTTGTATAAGAACTGGTTCTTGCTANACTAAGTCTAGAAACTTACACCAAATGGACAACGCACCACATCCATGTGCACTCAGTTTAATAGTGTGTTGTATAAGAACTGGTTCTTGCTAAGCATTACCAACACACTAATTCTCTACCTCTTCTATTAATTTCAATAACCAATTAAATATTATTAATTATACATGCGATATAAGCAGCAGCAGCCGGCATTAAAGGGCACAAGAGCACGTGCACAGCCTGTTTTCTGCCTGCAAAGAGTTTTTGTAAGATTGTAATTGTTTTGTGTCCATTTTGTGGTGTCAATAGAGTTATTATTTTTTTTTCCTACTGATGACGACGACTGGCATTTTTGTTCTGTAAGGTTGAGATGTTGCAACACTGTAATGTGAACACAGCGGCTTTCTCGGTCTATCTGCGCATGCGCACTACAGAGTGACATCACCTCTTAAGGCAGTTGTAGCATTGGTAAAGAGCACATACCTTGTTGTGCTCCGTGGGTTATAGAACTGGACTGAAGCGAGCTCTTATAGACGTGATTCCACTATCCCACTCTAGGCAGCAGCACTGACTGACAAGCGTGTTTTAGCTTCTCGCTAGATGCCTGCGTATGCTTGATGCTTATCTGCATGAAGGCGCGCTTTTTACGTGTAAAATGTTTCAGTAATGTGTAATTCGTGTACGTGTATTATTTTTAATTCGCTGGACTTTACCTGGACTGACTTTTGCTGAGGTACATTGAAACATAGTTGTAAAATTTCTGGACTTTTTGTATTGTCTGTGTATTGGTGAGAATCACAGTTGAAAATTGTTTATCCAAGACACAAAAATGAATTCTGTTCAAAGAAATTTAGCAAATATAAATCTTACTTACGAAAATAAGTTTAATATTAAAATTTTAAGCCCTGATCAACCACATTAAGAAATTGATACAGTAACTAAAACAGATCAACGTGTATTCAGACGCTCATTTAACAAATACATTTACAGTAGACACAAGTGATTATGTGGATGTCGTCAAACAAATGCTTTGTTTTGCTTCCCGTATCTAATTTTTAGTGCAGAGATTAGTACCTGGACAAAGTCGGGTTAGAAGGACCTTACACATTTGAGCGAGAAAATAAGAAAGCATGAAAATTCACATGGCCACAAAAATGCCACGATTGAACTATCATTGCTAGGCGGTGTGAACATACACACACAACTTAACAGTACTTAACAGACAGTCAGTAAGAAAAAATTATGGGAAAGTGGATAGGAACCGATATATTGTTTCTAGATTAATTGATAGAATCAGATTTGTTGGGGAATTGGAACCGGTTTTACGTGGGCGTGATGAAAGTGAATCTTCCGAAAATCCTGGTGAATTAAAGGGTCTTGTTAACGTTGTAAGTTCTGTTGATGTTGCCATGAAAGATCATTTGGGAAATACCAGTGTATTTAAAAGTACTTCTAAGACAGCTCAAGATAAATTGTTAGAGTGCATGTTATGTATTTGTAGGTAACAAATAGCAGATGCAATAAAAGAGGCATAGTCGCTTAAAACTAGCAGTAACTTGTAAAGTCTAGCGCTTGAATTGTACGTGTGTTTATTGCGTAATACATTTGTTCTTCTCGTAAATACAAGGTTGTTGCCTTCACTCGTGTCTACTGAAGCTCCACATGCCGCCACGTTTCCCAGTGTGAAGCACTGGAGTGCAGAATGAACTCCAACACTCGTGTCCTCCACTCCAGTTCTCCATGAGCTGCACGCACGTTGGCTTCTTTGGACAGCTCATCAATCTTGTGTTACTGATTACCGCACATTCATGCGAGGCAGATCGTCGACCAGTTTATTTGCGCTCAAACAAGCGATGTGTTTCACTAAACTACCTTTAAAACCGGAACCCAGCAATTATAACCCTATAATGGCAATGTAACAAGAGTATTTAAATAACCTACAAAATGGACAAATCCCAGTAAATTAAAACTGCATTATACATATTTGTAAATTGATAGAAATGTGAACAATGAAAAACAAACAATAATATAGAATAGTAATAATAATACAACCTCTAAAACGCTTCATTTCACCGCGAATATTCCTAGTTGCGCTCGGCGACGCCGAAGGACTGTGAATGTCTTGTCACCTCCTGATGACGTCACTATAAAGGACAAAAACATTACGGTAGCAATCGGTGTATCTGTCCTCTACCAGATTGGAAACATTCACCTCCTCGCGGAGAGGTGAAGTGGGACTGGAGAATGATGGTCAAACGCGCTCTCTGGAAGAAAGCCCCTTGCCGAGCAGTGATCCATTCTTGAATAGCTCGAGTAAGCCCTTGAACAGCATCAGGGATGAGTTTATTCAAAATGGCAAGGACAGGTTCTTACATAAGAATAGGAGACAAGCTTGAGAAGAGGGTGAACATGGGACAGAAGAGGCACGAAGACAAGGCCAGAAGAGGAGAAAGTGCCGTGCACTGCCTTACTCATCAGAGTGCAGTCTCAGTGCGGGAGGGAGGAGGGGCCGTAGAAACCTGTTCTCTACTACTTCCGTGGATCGCGTCATGTCCCGCTGTTTATGTATGTCAGGTTTGTGATACCTTCGTTATAATCGCTTTTCTCACACGTTTCTGCACGATATTGAACGATGAAGCGAGAAAGATTTTTGTTAATATCGTAAAAGTGTTCTTATGAACCAAACTGAAGAAATTTCACAGCGCAATTTGAAGCACAGAATTAATATACCCGGAAAACTTATATCTCGATATGTAATAAAAATAATCGAAACATTAACTGAAAGATTATTTTCGTTATCGTAAATTTTGAAACGTTTTCTAATCATTGGCAATTAGAAAATTGTTTATTGCAGTGTGTATTACGCACACCAATGTAAAAATTGCAAGAGTCTACGGTGTACAATTTTGGCAACTGTATTGAATTGTCTCGTTGGCTACCTGTAGATACAAGGTACCATCGACTTATGCCCTGTTCCACTAACATGTTAATATCACACGCAAACTGAGCTTTCACTAGTTAGATCCTCAGAGAATTGTAAACGAAATGCACTTTGCGTTGTGATTATGGACTTCGTCGCATGTAATTCGAGCACCCGACAAGATTTCTCGACGGCAGGCCTGCTATTTTAACTTAAATGCATTACACTAGCTCCGCGTAGCGGCGGGCGCATGAACTACGACGTGGTGGCAGGCACGACAAGACTGTTAGGTTTCCTGTTTCGTACGCTGCTAGTTTCATTGCGGTAGTTGAAATAATGTTTGTGTAATAAGTAATGTTAGTCCAAAAGGAAATAATGAAATACGGCGTTAAAAAGTTAAAGTGTTAATTGCGTATTATTTTATAAGATAACTATAATAGTAGCTTAGCTTAAAAGAACTGTGTACTAGAATATTTTTGGTTAAATCGCTGGTAGCGCGAATTCGCGTATCTAAGTAAATACACTGCCGGACAATAAAATAGTGCACACAAAAGAATGCATCAGATGGTACTGAATATTTATAACGGTAGTGATACAAATGAGTAATACACATGGTCACAAAAACAGGAAGCAGGATAAGTACATATGGATGTGTGGAACGCCGTCCAGTAATCACCAGTAGTGTGTGATACCCCTCGCACTGCGATACAAGCTGTAACAACACAACCGGGCATGGAGTACAGCTGATGCCGGAGGTTGCTGGAAGGTGTGTTCCAAATCCCGGATACTGTGGCACGGAGACGGCTGGAATTTCAACTATTTTCACACAAGCTCGACTGGGGACATGCCAGGAGCGCGGGCAAGCCATGGTAGTGTTTCAACATGACGGAGACTGTCCTGAGTGACCTGTGCCGGATGCGATGGGGCATTATCCCCGTGGAATCTCGCACCTGGAGTCCCGGCCAGAGATGGGACTACATGGGGACGTAGGATCTCATCCACGTACCGCTGGGCCACACATGCTCCACGTAACACGACAAGATTGGGATTGTGGCGTTCATCAGGAGCCCTCCATATCCGGGTGCTATTATCTTCAGTAGCCATGACGACGAAGTGACACTCATCACTTCACAGCACACATGGTTAGTCCGTGACGTCCCACATTGCTCTAGCCTGGCGCCACTGCAGACGGAGCCGCCGACGTAGCAGAGTTGACGGCAGCACACGTAATGCGCTCCACAAGGCAGACGGGAGCCCTTACACTGGCCAGCGTCGACGTCCGCTGGCCGGTCCATGCAGAGTCACTGCCGGGTGTCAGGTCAAATGCAAACACGAGATCACGTGCATACCAACCCATACCCTCGCTGTTTACATATGGTATCGTGGTTGTCGCGTAGTACCTCCGTGGTGCGCTATTTACATTGTCCGGCAGTGTAAATGCTCTGTGTATTAGTACTGTTATCCTACCTCCTAGGCCACTTCCACACGCGTGGTTTAGCTGTGGCAGCGATATGATGAGTAAGCGCACGAGCTGAAGATCAATTAAAACGGAAACTTCATAGTCTATATGAAGACTTGTAAATAAAAATGTTGGGTACTTCAAAATGAGTCTAAAATCGTTCGACGCACTATTTATGATAAGGCCTCACATTACACACTGGATAAAACCAAAGAGATTTTGTGGATAAGACTGTAATGATAGAAAATGAAGGCAAATGAAGTTTTAAGGATAAAACAAAAGAAATTATTTTCAGTTCCCTAAATTTTGGAAAAAAGATTGTAAAACTTTTGGATTTTAAAATTGACTGAATATTTAACAGGGATAACTACACAACAATTGCATGTTCTCTTATCTAGAGTGTTATTTCTGCTTTAAAAAAGGATTAAATTTTGTACAAATATAAATCTATTTAGGGTTTTGTTTTTTTTTTAATTAACACTTATTCTAGGGAGTAGTCTTTTTATCATGCAATGTCTTAAAAATGTAAAGGAACATATAAGTGATTCTTATCTACGTAATAGTTATAATGATCATAGCACAAGAAATGAAACTATTATTAGGTAATCAGAATGTCAGGCTTAGTAAAACACAATAAAATTATAACTTCATTGGTATTAAGTTTTTAAATAAATTACCATTAGGTTCATGAGAGGTTTCAGTTGGGCACTTTAGTAGTATAATGGAAAAATGACTGAAAAAAATCGTTTTATAGTATTGAAGAAGGGGATTTAGCTAATATGGATTATCTTAAATTTTAAGACTGGTTATATTATTTATCAATTATACCGGATGTTTACGAACAAATGTTAATAAACACCAGAGTGGGGTAGATAAGTACAAATGGAACATATTTTATCAAGGAACCAATAGTCTAACGTCCACAGTTAACCCGCTAATGGCAGTGGCAATGTGCAGGGGCGAGTATGCAACCACAATAACTAGGCTACAGACAGTGCAACTAAATGACACTTTATTTACACATTTGGGCTGAAGGCATGGGGTCAGAGTGTCTGTTCGATGTCAGTTCAAACTGTCCGCCGCCGTCGGCCACACAGGCGGTGCAGCGCTGAAGCATGTTGCGAAGCTCATGTTCTAAGGTTTCCGGTGTAATGAGTTCATCCCTCGTGTCAAGTGATGTGGCCCCACAGCCAGAAGTCAGGTGGTGTGATGTCAGGTGAGCGTGGTGGCCATGCTATGGGGCCTCCCTCCACCAGTTCGGGAAGTGCATGTTGAGGTGCCGGCGAACGGCAATGGCTAAATGAGGCTGTAGTAAGCCTGCTGAAACCACATCGCCTCACGAGCATCTAAAGGAACTTCCTCCAAGTGTCCCAGTGACATGTCCTGCAGGAACTGTGGATACGTAGCACGTCCGAGACTGCGACCGTGCGGTACTGAGCGTGTTATCAGGCACGCAGGCGGGGACGACAATGCAATATGTGGTTAATCGACGAACAGACTTCTATGACACCTTGTTCGCCGCTACCAGGTGGGCAAGCCACAGAAATGCAGCCTGTGCTATGCTTGTTTTGCTGCCATTTGGCGAAGGAATAGCAGGGTGCATGGCATTAAGAATGTAAAATACAAAGCTTAAAGTTCGCTGATCGTTTGCTAAACGTCAACAAAACCATTCCGGGTGGTCCAAAGTTACTCCAGCATATACGAAGTAACCACAGTTTACAGCATGTCTTATTTTTTAATTAAACAACAAAGTTGGGTAATTTTCTTATGTACGTCATTGAACCTGATTTACTTTCTAAATTACTAAAATTTCTCTAACTGCACTTTTATTTGTGTATAGGTATTTTGCTATGCTTAAGACTGAAATGCATCAAGAATTAATTACAGTAATTCACTTTTATTTGTTAAATAAATCAAAAACGCTGTACATGAAGAACGAACCCAGAATACTTACTTAAATTTTAGTGCAGCTAATGGGTTAGTCATTCTTTTCAGAAAAATAAATATTAGTCGGTAGTTTAGTGATTGCAATGAAAACAAATTGTTCTGCTAAAATACATGTTTAGCAACAACTAGATGACATAAGAAAATTAAGCTTCATAACTGTGTGTAGCATACTGCACACGATAGCTTAACGTAATATTGTAATAAAAAATGTTTGTAATAACACTATTTTTTGGTCTATACTTTGAAAATTGTATAGACTCATGGGGTGGACTCACTCACGAAGCCATAACCGTTTAGTGACGGCAAGAAAGTTAACAGGGGATGGAGGAAAATGTTATCAAACGCTAACTTATAAGTAATTAGTTTATCAATGTGTTTTCTATACAAATAATACTAAATAGTTCTTGATCAATGTCAGTGTAAAAATTACCTCACGTAATTCAAAATTTCTGTTTTTGTTCTAGCGTTTTCATGCAACTTGGAGTACAAAAATTGTTTATAATTTATCTATATAAATTAATTGGAACTTGTTATATTTTTATTATATCAACAATTTTTTAACGCAAAATATTAATTGTTACGAAAAACACAGCGAAATCGTGGTCTATTAAGATTTTTATGACAGAAGTATGTAACTGAATGAAAAATAATAGTCACTGCAAGAACTCTGCAAAGACAATGTCAGTAATAAATTTACATTTCTATGTACTAAAATTTTTTTATCAAGAAATTTTAATGGTACCGAAAATGTTATAATAGTATGCAAAGACGATTGTAGAAAGTTAAAAAAAAGACGTTTATTTGAGCGCTGGTGATAATCAACTGCTATTACCGACTCTTGATATACATTTATACGTACTGTTCAGCTTCTTTAGTAAAATTAAAATCAATTTATTTATTTCTACAATGACGTGAATTGACGCTGTGGAGTTTCACAGATATAGAGGTTGTTCAGAAACTTACGTGGAGTATTTCGGAAGGTGATCCCCTGTGGAAAATGACGTCGACATATACAATACAACTTATGGCCTAGCTCAATTCAATTCAATACAATTAAATTCAATTTTATTCAATAAGAAACGGCGTGGAATTAAACNAAGACGTGAACTGACGCTGTGGGAGGTTGTTCAGAAACTTACGTGGAAGGTGATCCCCTGTGGAAAATGACGTCGACGTATGCAATACGACTTATGGCCTAGCTCAATTCAATTCAATACAATTAAATTCAATTTTATTCAATAAGAAACGGCGTGGAATTAAACTATTATTCTCTTGATAATGTTTAGTGTTATCAAGATCTTCAACCTATGAAAAACCCGGTGTTAAGAAGTCTGCTTTCATAAAAATAATAAGGGTGCCCACCCTCTTCTTGGTACAAATTTGTTGCCTTCAAGTTGTATAGAAATGTGCTGCCGTCTTATTGCGCATGACATCGTGCTTAACAAATAAGGTGCTCTAGTAGCAAGTGCCAGGACCTACTGTTTCTTTATGAGACGCACATAATGTTTCCAGCGGCGACGATACAACGCCCGGTGCGTAGACAATACTTCCACTCGCGGAAGTAACAAAGTAGTGAGCAACCTATATTGGGCCGACTTTGATATATGACGTCTTAGCAAGACTAACCATAACATTCCCTAATGCCAACAGACAGTCTTTGAGNCTACCTATGTTGGGCCGACTTTGATATATGACGTCTTAGCAAGACTAACCATAACATTCCCTAATGCCAACAGACAGTCTTTGAGGAAGCTAGCAAGGACAACGACGTTTATGAGGCTTCGGTACCTGCATCGCAAAGCGCATGCCGATTTATTACAAAGGAGGGAAAACAGAACATTAGTGTTCGACCTTCGTAACAGAAATAAGGTAGGCCTACTTGCCGACATGGCAGTCAATATCCTTCATTCGCAATGTTTTTAATCTTTGAGAAAATAGTTATTTTTTGTGTGTCAAACTGTTCTAGCGGTATTAGATTTATTTAAATATATTTATTTAGTTTCTTAATATAAGGTCTACTTATTTCTAAAAAATTAATTGTGTTTTAAACATAACTACATAACAATTAATTTACTATATATTATTTAATTTTTATTTATATAGAATGCGTTGTTTTCATTTTTACAATGAGTGTGTAATTTATTCCTTGTTGTAAAATTTTCCTTTTCCAGTCTTGTGTTTCCTATTTACAAAACACTTGTGTATTAGTATTGCATCTATTCTGTAAATAAGGGTGTATATATTTTTATTTTTTATCGGCGAATTTATTGGAGATATTAAAAAAGTACTCTCAGCTGTTTGTGTTATTTCAAATGCCGCGTGCATAGTGAAGATTTATCGCGGAGAAAGTTAACTGTTTCTTAGATTTCAATGTACCGGGCGTTTGTCAAAATATTGTCTTTCCTTTTTGCTTGTTTGTATATAAAGAGTGTTTTCCATTTCTCTCCTCCAATGACAGATAAGGTACTTAAATAATCAGCATTTGTGATTCACCTGAAAAACGCTAATCCGAGACAAAATATAGTCAACAAGTCACAAAAGAATCAAGATACTAAAGTGTTTTCGAAAAGGTGTTGGCTCAAAACATTTTTGCGATTTCTCAGCGTATCTACACATGCTTATGAAGTGCTTCAACAAGGGTGTTGTATTGTATTACTTTTAAAGAGAAAGAAAGGGGTAAAAGTGGGTAATGTACAAGTGATACGATCAGGACAGGATTGTACAGTTTGTCGTAATAGAATCGATGCATATTTTCCAGGTTAACAATTTATTCAGAAATAACGTGACTACAGCTAACATTTTGTCGTTTATTTCACAATACCGCATGTAATAGTTATGCTGTATGTAATGTAGAAGTCACATTGTGGGTCAGGTGACGTTGTAATTGACCGTGTTGCGCGCAGTTAACTGCCGTCTCCTCGCCATGTTCACCACAGTGACGTCACGTGGAGTGGCCCTTATCCTCACCACTTTCTCTCTCCGTATCGGACCTACCTTCCCCTCTGTCACCCTTGTGTTGCCGACCATGTGTCTACCTACGTGAGATGCAAGTGTTGCCTACGTGCCAGGCGCTGTATCGTCGTCGCTGAAAAGTCTGCGTTTTTTAAAAGGAAACTGTGGGTTTAAGCCACTTGCAACATGAGGACCTTTTATGTTAATTACGGCGTAGTGCTCAAGAAGACAGTCTCAAAACTGCATAAAACTTTAAGGCAAACAAATCATCTGCAATAGGAGGGTGGCCACTTGTTTTAATGGAGGTCACAGGTTGAAGATCTGGGTAACACTGAACATTATGCAGAGAATTGTAGTTTAGTTCCACGCAGTTTCCAATATTTTGTGGGAAAAAAATTATTTCTATATTCGATATTCAAGGGCGTATTTAATTGAGATGTGCTATAAGTTGCATTACTTATGTCTACCTCATTATACACAAGGAAGCACCTCCTGAGATATTTCTCAACATCATCTATAAAAGAAATTATCTCGGAAGTTCAAAGAATAGAAAAGCCGAGATGCTACAACATTAAAAATATCGCTGTATGTATTTCCCAAAACAAGCAATTTTGAATTTCTCGGCTTTACTATTCATTTTACACACGTTTCGCCGTCTTGGATAAAATAGTTCTTGTATTGCTGTACACGTTTGATAGGAAGTTCAATAACTTCTTAGTAAATGTTGGTGTGAAAATGAGTACGGCAAAAATTATATAATATCGTTGATCATCGTCGACTACGCGTTAGATAAGTAGAAGTAATCCGTACCTCAAGGCATATCAGTCTCTTGGAGAGTGCGAGAATGAAGGTCACTGGCTACAATTGCATTATCAATGTGCAGCTCACTCTGTGATCACGTTAATTGCTCCAAACTGGGATTAATGGCTCAGCCTTGTACGCGCCTCTATGGCAGTGTGTGCGTATTATTGTAATGAAGCAGCAAGCTGCAGACTAATTGCGATGGCAGTGCACAGCGGAGGGAGGTTCCCGCACTGCGAAGCCCAGTTGTAGACGCAGAGTAACTGCAGAGCTGACTCCGCTATCCGCGACATGCAGCTACGTGGGAGCTCGCTCACTTGTTCCCTGCGGTGATGTGATGCTCACTCTGCGCATGCGCGGTGGTTGTAGATGAAGTATGGAGGTGCGCCGCCCGACAAACACAGCGATATACCCCCTCCTCTCGTAACTCCTCCGTCCCCCCACACTACGACCACGCGGGTGACCGAACTCGGGACCTTTGTACTGCTGAGCCGTCCCCGCATTACAATTGTTTGCTAATGAAAGCCCGCGAGGCATTGCCACGCATGACGACACAGGTGGCTGCAAGTATAAATAGCAGTGCTGTTTAACATATTCCCTCATCACTCGTCTACAGTGTTCTCCTCCTCTTGAGAAGTGCAAAGCTCTTGCTCAACAACGCAAGTGGTCACGTGGCCGAATGACAATCTGGACAGACACCACTACAAAATGTATAAAAATAATAATTAAGATTTAGTCAGAATACAGCCGTCCTTCTATTAGCGTTCTAGAGTTAGCACTTGTATTTACTGGGTGGCTGCCTATAGATGAATGCTGATATACGAAAATAACACACATCAGACGAGGGCTGTTGAGTGCTTTCAAGACGTCAAGTTAATTAGAAACATTAATTATGAGTACTCAGGCAAAAAACGTATATTCCAAAGCGCTGCGTCTCAAAATATACACGTTAGATACACGCAAAACTACTCAAGGGTCCTGCACTGAACCCTCCTGCAGACTTTCCACCAATATAATAATACGGTCGCCACTGAGAGTCCCATAGGTAGGCTACGCACAGTGCGACTAGAACACTGCGCGCCAGTTGAGGGTATTGCGCTTAGCGGCGATGGCGTACTTGATGCGCGTGACAGTGTCGCCCTTATCGCCCCCGCGCCTCTCCGGCTCAAACGCGAGGGAAAGCTCGAGGTATGCGGGAGTCTTACTAAATGTTGCTTGAATCACAGCTGATGTGACAAGTTTGCCCTCAAACATACAAGTCACATAGCGAACTCGCCGCCAGCCTACACGTTACGTGGGCTGATGCAAAGTCAGCCAGCAACCAGAGCGTAGCTGACTAGCGTGACGTAGCCAGGCACTAGGTGGGGACAATCACGCCCACTGTAGGTGCAAGTGCGACTTACGTTGACTGCACGACCAGCTTCATCTGCGTGGAGGACAGCGAACAGAACAAGTTCCCCGAGCACCGCATTGCCGGTCAACCCACTTCTCACTTACACGACATCATCAGTCATTTAAACAAAGAACGGTGCNTGGCGTACTTGATGCGCGTGACAGTGTCGCCCTTATCGCCCCCGCGCCTCTCCGGCTCAAACGCGAGGGAAAGCTCCAGGTATGCGGGAGTCTTACTAAATGTTGCTTGAATCACAGCTGATGTGACAAGTTTGCCCTCAAACATACAAGTCACATAGCGAACTCGCCGCCAGCCTACACGTTACGTGGGCTGATGCAAACTCAGCCAGCAACCAGAGCGTAGCTGACTAGCGTGACGCAGCCAGGCACTAGGTGGGGACAATCACGCCCACTGTAGGTGCAAGTGCGACTTACGTTGACTGCACGACCAGCTTCATCTGCGTGGAGGGCAGCGAACAGAACAAGGTTCCCGAGCACCGCATTGCCGGTCAACCCACTTCTCACTTACACGACATCATCAGTCATTTAAACAAAGAACGGTGCGCGTGCTTATTTTTCGAATGCATATTTTACAAATATTCCTTGTCTAAATGTGTTGCCCGAAATTCTTCTCAATATCCAAACCACATGTGATCAAACATAATATACACATATGCCGTTACCTAAAGATTATTGCAAAATGTTAGAAACAAGTTTTTATTTGCCTTTCAAAAAATTGTTACAATTTTAGTGACGTCAAAACAAGAATGAATGCAATGCACGAGTTCCTATTTTACATAACCTCTTAAACTTAAAAATAAAAAGAACGGCAAGCAACAACTCCGTAGACGTCGGGCAGTTTTGCACATATTACGGATCCACTGCACCGGTAAGTTAAATAATTACATAAATCATATTATTTATGACTACCCTATGCCAAAAGTTTAGAACATCTTCGTTTGGAACAATGACACAAAATACAGAAGCTGTCTAGCCACTTAGATACTTCCTTCTAATAACTGCATCATTAGAGTTGTAGAAGATGGCATTATATATTATTTTTAACGGAATGATTTTCACTCATTTTATAAGAGCAGTGAATAGTGAGTGTCGAACCTGGCATTACAGTCAGTGGTTGTGTGTGAAATTGAAGTATGTCTCCATCATTAAATGGCACGGAAGATATACATTTCAGTGGGCATTATTTTCCAGAAATCACAAGTATCTTTCACATACAACATGTCAAGTATAGTGGACATCGTAACTGAAAATTTAAATAAAAGTGTTAAAATCTCTTATACTTCCATTATATTCACCGTTTGTAAAATGTATGAATAGCTGATTTTACAGGACAATAGCAAGCCAAGTACATTGAAAATAACAGCCATAGGAAAATAAATGTAAGTTTCACCGCATGTTAGCGTGATGACTGCCTGCTTCTATGAGTTACTGGCGGGCCCCCTGGGTGGGCGATAACGCGCACGACAGTCTTGAAGTGTCTCTCCGAGATGCCTTGGTCAATAACAAGACAAAGGTAGAGTGGGAAGTAATGATGCATACACAACTGTTATAGCATTCATGCCAATCAAAACTCTTGTGACCTTGCTGGAAAAGCTGGCACAAAAAGATTATGTGTTTCATCGACCAGTGATTTTAAAGAGACTCCTCCCAAGAAATTGTGCAAAGTTTTAACCCTGCAAGATTCCGTAATGCTGTTTTTCGTTTCGAATAATAGTGGTTATGCAAATTTCTGAGGAAGCATTTTCTTTTATTGCAATCAACCCCATCACTAAGAAGTCATACTAAGTCATACGTATTTTTATACAAAAAATTTAAGAATAGTTTTCTGTTAGGATCTTTAAAATCTACTCCAAATAATTATTGTAATACCCTATAAAAAACGATAAAGTCTCTCATAATCTTGAAACTCGTCTTGGAAGTGTTAATAATTCACATATAACTGTACTCAGTATTAGCAATAGTGGTATAATGAAACTACTACTCCACACTTATTAATGCCATCCTGGTTTAAATACCAGCGGATTCGAACTCTGAATTTTTTCGCGGGTGAGTAACGTAGCGGACATTGACGTGAGCTTGTGGGTTATCTTGGGGTGCTCCCATTTTCCCTGTAATCATATTCCATCGCTGCTCAACCCTATGTCTCTAAAGTACACTTTTAAAGTAAACTAAAAATTTTCCGTAAGTTTTACTAAGAAGTTGTTTTTACATTTACAAAAATTTGTAACAATTTAATTACATCCTCTGTAAAATGTCGTCTTTATAACGTTAAAATAGCAGTATTTGTAATACAACTAGAAAAAAGTTTGGGAACGACCAAGAATTACTATAAATCACTTTTAATCGCGAAGTCAAAGATACAAACTCTTAAATTATATGATTCTTATTTCACTGAAAACAAATTAATATGATTACTAATGACCAGCTTATGAATAATAACCATTGGGTTGGGGAACCTGCTTTTTTTTCGAGTGTAAAATACTTTATTGCCTTTTCCTTTAGTTGTAAATCTCATACGATAACGCTGTTATGCATGTTATTCCGGCTCAGTTATTTTTATAATCAACCGAACAAGCTGTGTAATGGTAATTTCTTTGTTTGCAGTACCAGTAATCGCTATCCTGACGCAAAATTGGCAAAACAATATATTCTACAATTATAAAACTCCATCTATGCTACTGTTCACTCTACCTGTAGATTTAGTCCTGTAATGAAGAAACTGCCTAAATTACTAACTTCAACTCTTTCCATAAGGTTAACATTTTTATATTCTTTACCTAGTTAATATATAATAATATTACCAACAAAACAATACAAAGGCGTGTAAGATGAAGCGGTTGTCATACGAGTGCGTACGCGATAGCCCAAGAGGTTTCAGGTTCGAGTATGGGTGTCAGCGAGGGGTTTTTTTTGTGAGTACTTTTAGAAAGATTTTTCCTGCTATATTATTTTTTATTGTACTTATTTTCAAGAACATTATAAAATTATTTAGTTTCCACTTCTCGATAATATAAATTGAGACACAAATCTTAACTTTGTATTATAACAAAAAATATTTATTGCAATTTTCGCAAAAAATTATTTTAGCAACTGGTTTCCTAAAAAAAATCATGTTAAAACATACAATTACGTTTATAATGTAACAGCGCAAAGCAAACTTATGACTCGCATAGAAATAAATTTAATTATATAAAAGTTTCACCGAAAATATTTTGAATAAAATGTTGGTACTTTATTTAACAACAACTTAAATATATCGTTTGTATGAAGCTTTATGCAAATTGTGAATAATCAGCACGCAGATAATGTCGAAGTGGCTGACTTACACAAACCACCGCCATTATTTCTGCTCCACATGACCGAGTTTTGCTATGTAAAGTATCGCTAATAATATCGGTCAAACACTATCTAATCTGCCAGTTTACATTTATTTCAATTGATCTCACATTTTGTGGTACACCTAGCTTATGGATTCACACACGTCTTGATGAAACAGTTTATTTCCTAGAAATGTTTCCAGATATGGAAATCTGTCATCTTGGAAGTAGAGCTGGAAGCAGGAATAGAAAAATCAGATCTAGCAGAAAAAATGGCAATGGAACGAAGACATGAATTCAATTCGTAACGGTCATCGTGGACGGTGGGTGGTCACATCGCAGTCACGGAAAGTAAAGTGTACATTTGAATTTAGTTTTGCGTGTTGTAACTCAAGATTTCAGGGTAAAGAAATGTGATATTGCAGCTGAGATAATGTTGTTTGTATACCAAGTGGTAGCAGAAACTCGCTTGTATATATGACGCACACTTATTGTATTTCGAGGGTACGTTATGGTGTCGGGACGCGATAACGATAATAACCTGGTTCAAACACCAAGTAACTTTGACTAATAATATTCATTGTATTTTAAAGGTAACCATGGCGATTTAAACTTAAAATTTGGATTTTTACAAATTTAAAACAAATATTTTAGTACACATTTAAAATAGTGTTTGTTGAAGTCAGAGGCGTTGTGGGACCTTGAATTGTCTTTGAAACACGGCACCGGGTGTCTCTGACGTAGGCGTTTGGCTTAAAACTATTTCCAATCATAAAAATTTATCTGACGTTACAATTGAAGTACAGGCAACCCGCATAACAGATTTAGAAGAAACATATTACATTACATTCTAAGAATATGAACCGTTATTTTGAGTTTTTAATGCTATTCAATGTAGAAATTTGTACCAAAAATATTTATAAATTTAAAAAACATCTTATATCTCGTTCATTTTATTTGTGAAATTGATATAACAAGGAAACGGATGTAACCTAGTAAGAATGTAGTAAACAATGGTAGGCTGTTGAACGCACTTGGACGTAGAACAACAAGGACTTGTGTAACTGGGTTGGTGAGCGTGTTGTGTGGAGCTGAGTGAGGCGTGATAGCTCCGCCAATCAGAGGTCTCGGCTCTGAAGCAGTGCGACACACAGGAGAGGTGACGTCTGTGTGGCAGAGTGCCAGCACACTGATGTATGTACTGGCCAGGCCAGCGTGACGTAACTTTGCACGAGAACCCGCTACGTGAGGCACTCACTGCACCCTACACTGCCATACCAACCTTACAAACATTATCACTCTCCGCTAACTGCATGCATACATAGTCTACTGCACCCTACACTGCCGTACCAACCTTTCAAACATTATCACTCTCCGTTAACTGCATGCATACATAGTCTACTGCACCCTACACTGCCGTACCAACCTTTCAAACATTATCACTCTCCGTTAACTGCATGCATACATGCTATAGTCTATTCGAGGTTTCATCGCACTTTATCTCTGGAAAAATACTCGATACATCACGAGCTTGGTAGTTTCCTGAATATAACAAGTTTCGCAAGCATAAACTTGTGTTAATATCATTGATCACCTACTTATACTTTATCTATAAAATACTATATTTAATTTCAAATTAATATGAATAAAAGCAGTCAGAAAATAGGTGTTGTGGTATTACCTAGTAAGAAATAGCACTTATGCAAAATATTATTAGACTGAGTGCACATTGTTATGATTCAGTAAAGGTGGACAAGCCTAGCGAACACCACAGTATTTGGGACAATTACGCCACCAGAAACTATATAACACGGCAACACTTTGCACGCGCGGACTGTCAGCCTGTCTGTGTGTGAACCCACGCCGAGATGAAGTCATTAAGATGCAGCTTGGCGTGCCGCTCGTCGCCTTCCGACTAACACTCAGCTTCCGGCGACTGTATCATTCAGGTTAGTCATATATTGTAATTGGTTAGGACCTCCCTCGCCAATAGCTTATAATTACTGTAACTCCTAACAAGTGTATTAAATATCTGTTCTGTCTTCATAATTAACTTCAGTTCTTCCCTCACAGTAGTATAAACCTCCCACAGTCCCTAGACACAAGTACAAAATATTATAAACATAGCAACATGAATGTGGTGCGGTATCCCTTTGGCGTAATTTTCTAGAATTAGTTAAGATTTTTCTTGCACGAGGCGGAGGAATATCCTGGAAGTAGAACGTTAGCAGGGCTGCAGAAAACTGTGAAGTAACCATTAATGGACTGTTCTGTACAAAGTGGCATGGAGGCTCCCAGTTAGGTTGACAGCGAGTCAAGTAAAATATTTCCAAGTCTCTGCGTTGTATTGTAAGTGTAATGTTTGTATTTACAGCATATCAAACTGGTGATATTTTCCAATACACATTATGTTGCTGACAACTTCGCGTTCTCATTTCATTGATGCATATACAAATAACTACACCCATGGCTATGTAAGTTTTACATATGGCGAAAGGATACACAAGGAGCAAAACAGATCTTGAAGCAGGGTTCTGAGAATTGCTCACTACACCGTGAAGATAGTAAAACACAGACACGACCGCTCACCGCATTGCTGACTGCTTCACACATACACGTATTCCTACCAACGACAACCCCAGCAATCAAGGGGCCGTGGTGGCGTAGTGGTCAGACTACTCGTCTCTCGCCAAGGCAAACCGGGTTCGATTCCCGGCGGGTTTCGCTCTCCGGATTTTCGGATGCGGGACTCGTGCCGGACGATGCCGCTGGTCGGCGGGTTTTCTCGGGTATCTCCCCCCAACTAATGCATTCCGGCACCACACCATACTCACCTCACTTCACTCTTATCGGCTCTCAAGACCCCGATGTTAAAGCTGCCCTTATCTCCTCACTCAATCACTCACCCAGTAAGAAAGGTAACATATTTTCTATTACTTCACACCATGTCCTCGGTTCTTCTGACGTGTATATCATGTGTGGTTCCCTTGTTTGCGTTAACAGTTTAATACTGGCAACAGGTAACTAGAAAAGTGTTCTGTTTGCATGTGATCCGCTGTGACGTGTTTCGTCGGAACTGTGTGTGCAACCCTGAAGGAGTCAAGAGTGTGTGTAACATACTGTACTCCTCGTGGTTTCACGTGAGACTGCCGAGCAGTACATCGTTGTCTCGGTGCAACTGAACCAGGCGACCGCCATATACACAAGCTAGTTTCTCCTACCACTTGCTATACAAACAACATTATCTCAGCTGCAATATCACGTTGCTGTTTTTAACAGTCAGTAAGTAAGTTTCATTTCCTTACCAGACTCGCTAAATGTCGATTACCATTCAACTACGGGTTGATTTGAAATTGTGTTAACTGCACGTATATCAGGGAACAATTTTTCATATCCCAGAATGACTGTAGTATTTTTTTTTACTGTAAACGAGTATAAGGTACTTTAGAAATTACTTTTAGCTTCGTCTTGCGTTTGAGGCATAGTGGGCGTCTATGGCAGGAGTGAAGACTAAGCTCTTGGCACTCAACAAAGCCATGACACTCAACAAAGCCATGACACTCAACAACCACAACACCACCTTCAGTCGCCTCCATACTAGCGAGCTTCTATCCCTGGATTTATTTTTATTTGTTTTATTTTCCTTTACATTCCATGAATCCTGACCTAAGGTAATTAAGAGCCAGGGTATTAAAAATATTTCATTAAATATTGTGATGTACATGAATACACTAATACATTAAAATATCTTATCTTACAGTATACACCCTTAAGTATAAAACAAACTTTTTCAAGAGTTTAAGAATTCAGTAACAGAATAAAAGGTTTTCTTTTTAAATTTCGTCAAACAATGTTTTAGGTTAAAAGCATTTCCTCATACAGTTGTTTAATTCTCATTGGTAATTTGTTAGAAATCTTTATACCAGAACAAATTCAACATTCTTCTGTCTGCTTCTTTGATGGGCAGTGCAGATTATTCTCATTTCTTGTATCGTGACGAAGTATAGTATTTTTTTTAAAACTGATGCCAAATTTATTTAACACGTATAAGTACAGAATAAATATAGTCATATTAAAATTTTATTTCAAATAAATTGCTGTTTAGAAGAATTGCCGCCTAGCCATAGCAGTTCCCTATTTTCTCACATAAGTGAAGTACTTTCCAGTGAGCGTATGATCACTGCCTTGCTACTCTCACTCCACGCACATTACGGTCACAAATATTTGTGATATTTTCTGAAAATCATTTATATTTACTTCAACTTTTGACAGAGGCCAACCCACTCGATGCCATGCAGTTCAATTAATCGTACACGGTATCATAGCCACACCAAGCCTCTAATAAGCAGCGAAAGCGATAACCGAGTATTATCAGGAATGAAAAATTATGTATGAAATTTTGGGGAATTGAGATATCATCTCAGGTAGAGTTTTTAGTAGTCGTTCCATTTCAGTTTTTAATAGGCCTGCATATTTAACTCTATCAGTTAAATTAGGCAGTCATTTTAATGTCTTACATGTTTTAATAAATGCATGGGTTTTGACAAAAATCAGTTAGACTTGATTTGAAAACAACGATAATCTGTCGTCTAACTCGAAGTAACCAGGACTGGTAGGTGATGGAAACTCGACTCCTAACGCCGTCCAGGACACAGCGTGTCTGGCATCCCTCTTGGAAAACATTTCCGAGAAATATCAAAAACGCACTGGTAAACAATTATCCAGATATCCTCGTAAAATTGCACACCGTTCCTTTATTTAAATAACGGGCTTTCCGCAAATCATACAAAACGTTCCGTGAATTCACGAAACGTGTTCAAGATACTTTACAGTTAGAGCAACGAAAATTGCTTCGTTTGACCTCGGCAAAGTTAGTTCCAGTGACTGTGGCTGGCAATCCACTGTTCGTCCTTACATTTAGTCAAGGTTGCCAGAATGAGAGGAAGTGAGCGCACATACTGATTTTGTCCACAGCTTGTGCTGACATATGGTATAAAATCTCAACTGAATTATTTCTGTGATACTTATCTACATCTTGCTTCTGGGTTGTAGACTGTTTCTTATCTCTTTTTCGGAATCTAGTTCAGGTTTTGATCGCACCAATATAATATTTGTAAGAGAAGTGATCATGTCTTAGGAGAGGCTTCTTAGCACTTGGAGATATCGCCTGGCCACTGGCACGCTCCTGGGTCTCAAGCGGTTGGAAACCCGGGCAGCTTCCATCTCTTGTACATAAGGAGCTCAGCCCCGTTCTATGTCATTACAAAGTACGATTCCGTACACCCAATGCACATCCCCGCAAAAATTATGTGAATTTAAGGAAATTTTAAACAGTGGCAAGGACGCTTTATCCAGACGCGACAGGCACTGGGCCCTCCAGGCCGAAGACATTGACAAGAAAGGCTGTGTGCATATTCAGTACGACGTGGCCTCGTTCCCTTGCCCTTGAACCCTTCGTGTGTAGGCCCTTGCTCCCTTCCTGAGAGTGTTCATTTGTGAATTCAGACGCTACTTTTCGCTTCAACCTTGGTTTATTATCTAACAAATTTCACTCTACGCGACTTTCCTTTGTCTTGCGGCTGCAGCAAAGCAAGTGTCTTCCGCAGTTGTGCAAAGCTGTAAACGCTAACGAATGAAGTATTTAAACAGCAGAGCATCAAAAACCAACCGAGTGTTCGAGAAGGGTACTTCCAGTGTGCCCTTGACTGAAGTGAGCATTCTAGGCCGCAGTATTGTCCTTGCTGTGAATTAAGACACGTTTCTAGGCACTACAGTAAGAGCTGCTTCACCAGGCGACCACGCCTGGCCTCCTGCTAGAGTATAATGTCTTAGTGTCGGTGACTTCCATACACAAAGGTTGAGATACACTCAGTCAGCGCGGAAGTGCAATCGGCTAACCGCCCAGCTGACCAGCTCCAAGCTCCAAACTGACACTGCGCTCTCTTACATCTGTGTCACCGCTCATTGCGTCGACCCTTCTCAGGGCAGGGTAGCCTCCAGGCCTCCTTCAGCTAGCGGAGTTTCAACCACTCGTACCAAGTCCAACCTCAATGGGTCGGATAACCGAGAGATCCTCAGGAAGGGCTGTTCTGATCGCCCACGCTATCATCTTAAATTTCCACCTTCGTAACCGAGAATTACTTAACAATGAAATTCAAGTTTTGGGCCCTGTGCCTCAGTGGTCTGAACGCTTATTAGTTCAACGCCCCGGCTAGTGGACAAGCCTACACTCTAAGAAACGTTTCGTAAATTTACCATACCATTGTATATGCTTAGTGAGAAAGCGGGAATGGTAACTATTTCCCCTATATATTCACTGTAGCAATCCTACATTTGTTCAGGAAATAGTGAAATGCGTAGTGATGTTCCCAACTTTGTATAGTAACGACGTTAAACATTACTATATCTGCAGCTTGATGTGCGGTATTATTTCGGTAGAATGTATGTTAAAAACGAACATTACACTTTAGGGAGTTTACCGGAATAATAACAATAATGGCGTGTGGGGAGTGCACCCAGGGCAAGGCAACACCCTCCGAGTGACGGTCTTTCCAACTGGGACCCGTAGGTGACCGTCATCCCCGGGCATGACAGAAATGAGACCCTAGAATGGAGCGGCGCTGGAGTTCAAGGGCGGGGGAAACGGGAGTACCCCGAGAAAACCCGCCGGCAAGCGACATCGTCCAGCACGATTCCCACATGCGAAGATCCGGGAGTGAACCCGCCGGGGATTGAACCCGGATCGCCGTTGTGGGAGGCGAGCGCCCTGGACACTACGCCACCGCTGCCCCTAGTTTACCGGGAAAATGTCCACAGTGTGGGTATTTATTATCTGGCCGCTCGTCCATCAGACCAGATACCCCATTCTCCGTATATAAGGTATTAGAAGAGGGACGTCCACGGTGGAACCCAACTTGCATGAACCCGGGTACCGCTCTCGCAGGCTTGGGTCGCCTCGGTGGCGGAGGCCACGTACTTCTCAAGGTACGTCGCTTCACCACCCATGTACATAGAGACAGCGGAGATGTGACTTCGCGATCTCAATGCACTCTCAGGATACGGTGACGGGTGGATCTGGACACAGCCGAGGCGACATTAGCACGCCACGAGACCTGCACGTACCGTAACAAGCAAGCAGTTCACGGACAGCAGATCGAGCTTCGAGCCAATATTCAGCTACACACATCACGTTCCTCTCGCGCGAAGCAAAAACGTACATCCACGTAGCAGAGCGCTTGACAAGGCCTGGCCTTCGCGCGATACGTGAACGTATTGTAGAAATATGTGGGGTGGAGTGGGGAGGTGTTTGGGCGGCTCTGAACATCGAGGTCTTGAGAACCGATGAGGGTGAAGCGAGGTGAGTGTGGAGCAGCGCTGGAATTCAAAACCGGGGTGAACGGGAGATCCCCGAGTAAATCCGGTGACCAGCGGCATCGTTTGGCACGGTTCTCACATGAGAAAATCCGGGAGAAGCCTCGTCGGGAATCGAACCCGGTTCGCGTAGGTGGGAGGCGAGCGTCCTAACCGCTACGCGAACCGCGGCCCCCTGTATAATTGTACGAACTCTTCGGCCAGTCAATTTGTAATGGATGAAGCTACTTGCAGACACAGGCAGGATGATATCTTTCCCGAAAATAATTTAAACGTTATTTTTTCTAAGTATGACCATGGAACATCACTTAAAATGTACATTCACAATCCTTTTAATGTTTCACTTTACCTCTTGGTTCACACGGTATAACATTTCAATTTCACAATAATTTTTTCGCAAGAATTTATATATAAAACACATTCAATAACATGTACATATATAAGTTTTCTTGATTCTCTAATTACTTGTCATCTGTGTAATTTTTACAATATAGTACTCGTGTGTACGTAGATACGTCAGTGTCTGCCTTTAAAACTGTTACGAGTAGTGATCAGGCCTTAGCTGAGCGGCCTGCCTGATCACACCTTCACTTATTTATCCAGGACGTGGGCCGTGATCGCTGAAATTAGTTATGAGATCGCAAACCACAGAAACCCCCTCCACCGGCCAGTAAACGGGGACAACACAGCCGATGTAGGACAGTGTAGTCCGTGGGCGGTGTCTTTTGTCGTCGGGCCATTGGAACGAGAAGACCACTGAAGATGGGTGTGTCCGGCCGTCGACTTGCGCCATCTTAATCAGCCTCCGGAATCATGAACAAAGTGGGGACTCTCCAATTAGTCTTCACTCAGAACGTGGCTGGTTAAATCTTTATGATTTAATATGAATAAAAACTTCAGTATAATTGTATAGCTCCCCCAGCGCATACTTCATAATGTTTATATTTAAATAGTATTGTACAGCCTAAATTTTAAATAAACCCCTTTTATATAGTGTTAATTACATAACTCTTATCAATAACTTTCACTGCTCCTATAGCCCCGTTAAAGTATGATGAACCATAAAATCATAACATAACAAAACGGTTTTAATTAAAATGTCAATTTAAGGGCCCAAAATGCATTACAACTGTTCATTTTATAAACTTAAAACTATGTTATTTATGTCTTCTTCGCCAAATATTATGTGCTGGTAAATTTTTTATCTCTGTATTTGCTACTCCTTCTACTTTCTTTAATGTAGTCCTTAAAATCACTTGTTATCGGTTAGAATTTATTTTGTACATACCGTGAAATAATTTTGTTACAATAACAAGACAATTAAGTAGGGTGTATTGGAAAACATTTCTGTAGTTACTATGGACTGATTGTTGTTTGCCGTGTGTATATCTACACATATACCGTTCGCATGACTGTATAATGCACTTTCGTATGTATTAGGAAAAATTGTGTTTTCGATAGGTTTGACCCAGCCTAATGATACTGCTTCACTCTCACTCACATCCCCACCCGGAACATATTATTTCAGGATTACTACATAATTTTATCAAACTAAGGACAAGTAAATTTAAGGTCTACGCAATATAATAAAGTTAAAAAAAACACGTGAAAAACATGATTTTTAGTACCACGTTATATTGGGCGAATACTACATTAAGAAAATGCGGTGCAGATTATATTTAAAACATGCACTTTTGGACCTTAAATTAGACATTGCAATTAATTGAACTTTTTATGATGAGGCACTGACGAATTGACACACGTGTGCGACAGTGAGAACATGACAGAGATGAATAGCTTTGCCAGCCGTATGAGGATCAAGGAAACTGTTATTGGCAATTATTTACTATCATAACTGTTAACGTATTTTCGATACATCTTGTTATATATTCACAAAAGAAAAATTTTAAATTATAACTTGTCTTGTGGAATGGTAAGTTATTTAAAATTTTCTATGTGGGGTAAAATTGTGCAAAATTTATTTTCGCAGTAATTGGCATGACGATTTCTCCTTTATAAATAATGTTTGTGGAAGAGTTTTGAAAGCGGTGCTTAGTTGCCTCTTGTAGCCCACCGCGTACACTCGCAGCAAGTGAGCAAAGGCGTAGAGAAGACTGGCTTCGCCTTGCCAGTCTCCTGCCACTGCTTGTAGCTCGGGGCAAACTGAGCACTGTTGGCAGCCCTGCTCCACATACAGCACGCACGTTGCCTGTCTTCCACCGCGTGTCCAATTACAACTACCACTTCCTGTATCCGCCATTCAACTTTACTAGAGAAGTAATTGTCTTACTCCTTTGCTGATTCTCACATTAAAAACAGAAATCAAAAGAAATAATTACAATATTCGATCATGTTTACCAGCCACTTTTAATTCAACATTAAAACACGGTACTTAAGGTGACCAGGTTCAATTCTTGAAGCAAGACACGTGTCAAAGATTGTGTGATCATAATAAAAAGTGTTATTAAGGTCCAGGCTTGACAGTTATGTTAATACAAGGCAGTGCTTTTGAAAAATGAAAAGGATACGCCCAATGAACATATAGATGTAAATAAACAACATTATATTTGTAAATTAACAAAAACTAGTCGAACATTTTGACATTTATCGTTATTCGGTCTACACATATTTGTCATTTGATTAGAAACATTTTTGTACTATCCTCGATATAGCGTCAACGGACGTGAATGACTGGTTATGTTGCAAAGTACGAAATAAAGCATCTCCCAGCTGCAGATAATTTCTCTTCATTTGAACAGAAGGTACTAGCCCGGGAACAAGGTGTGATTGAGGTGCAGGTCGCGGCATTGTCGGTTAATGTATACTTCGCAGTTTGTACACGCCATAACAATCCTCACTTTCCACCACTGACCACTGAAAACAAGTCCTACTTAAATAGCTTCTTCTAAATGCTGATGTCGCAATGCAGTTATTATTTATACTTTCGAAAAGGTACAATTTTGATATTGATTACAGGAATACGGGCACACAAAATAATGCAACATTTCAGTTTGGGTGTAGAAAGTAGAACTTTTAGCAGGACTCTTGGCTAAAGAAGCACATTTCAAGGCTATTGACCTCTCGTACCCTGCAGGATAGCGATTATTTAAAAAATATATATAGTTTCCTGCGCAAAGCAGGACGTCTGTTCACCGTAATGGAACTATTTTCTATCCATTGTGTCGTTACCAACTTGATTGGTTGCATAGCAAGCCTGTTAGAATATATGCAGGGAGGAGCAGTGACATTTCTAAAAGTTGGCTTTAAAAAGTGACCAGTTTAACTGTGAACAGTAAATATGTTCGCTGCAAATAACACAGTTCTTATTCTAGTATTTACGGAAGAAATAACATCCGGCTCAGTCGTCATTAATGTAAGCAAGGAGCTATTAAGGGTAATGGAAAGTATCGCGGGACGTGAATTTCTGAAATATATGTTCCAAGTGCTGATTTGGAACTTCATACTTCACAATATATTTCGATTTTATTTGTTTTATTGACTCTATACGTATATGAAGTAACTAAATCATCACTTAGACCAATACCTGGTACGATATATAAGTTTCCGAATAAAAAATTATTACATATAGAAACCACAAAACCTCTAAATATGTAAAAAAAAATTTAAATTTATAATTTTTAAAACTTTTGTACTGAAAAAAAAAAAAAAAAACTTACCTAATTTTAACCGAATTTCGCGTTACTGAAAGCTTCTATTATAAAAGTATTGTTGCAGCTCATTTTTTCTTTAAGATAAGTAAATTTCAACATCTTATATATAGTTGTACATAATATTTTGTTAATTTTAAGGCAGATATTTTGGTACATTTACTGATGTTATAGTTTGTATCCCTAATTTTCCACAAAATTTTGGCCGTTTATAAATCGAAAACTATAGACATTTTCAACTATTGCTGTAAGAGATAGTAACCGACAAGCAAATATTTTGTCACTTAAAACGAACTCCACGAAAATATACGAAGTTGTTCAAATTCTGCTCGATTTTTGTTTCGGGAATTCGCGCGCTGAGAGACATTTCCGGTGCATTTAAAAAGACGGCCAGGCATAGCGGTTATTTTTGTAGTTCACTAGGAGCGTGACTGAACAGCGGCCTTCCCTCTGGCGCGTCTTGGTGTGAGCCAGGTGACGTCACGTGCGTGTGAGTACTCCGTGACAATGCTCGGGCAGCTGCTCGTCCCTTCCTACTCCGGACACGAGATGCTGGGTCGACCTCTTTGATCTGTCTCACGGTCGAGGAGGATCGCCTTAATACAGATCTGCCCGGACATGCTTCACAGACACAACACAAGAGTTTCTCATGGCCCGCTGTTTTACAGACACCACAACTATGAAATCAGGTGTGACGGAGTGCCCGCCCAACATTCGGCAGTGGAAATGCAGCTTAAGGGTGCTCGTCAACAAAATACCACTTAACTCGTAGACATTATCTGTAAGTTACCTTTACTTACAAAAAAAGTTGTAGATAGCATAGTTTTTACTCACGGCAAGTCAAAGTCACAATTTCACTGCTTCTGGGACGTACAAATAAAACAAACGAAATAATTTACAGCAAAGTTAAGAAGCGTCTCTGAAAGGTAATGTGTTAATTTATTTCACGGCATTATTATACAAATTTTTTTTATAAAAAAAAATTATATTCTGCTACAAATAAAAAAGTTTCCTTATTTCAAAATATTATTTAAAATTGCAAAAATATTTTATGGCGTGATTTAAAAAAAATTCTTGAAGTAACTCATGGTACTTTATTTCGGTTAGTAAGTAAATTTGTTAATATTGACTGTATGCCCCAAGAAACTAAAATTAATGGTTTTGACACGCAACTGTGCAAAACATATTCAGTCTCAATACTTGTTATGCGAGGAAACAGTACAGAAGTGGAACAGTATTAAGGCCCCCGCCTGTCTGTCGCTGGAACCGCGTTGCAGTGTGTTTGCAACTACACGTTCTTCAACGAAACTACTAAGCGTGCGTCTAAGGTGCTGATCTACGTAAAGAACACGCACTTCAGACGAGGACTGCTTTCAAGACGTCACGCACATAAGAAACGCCACTTCACAGCACTCCTGAACGGCTAACAACGGCCTTCTCAAAGTGCTGTATCTCAGACTATATACATTCGCGTCAGATATATACACTACTCGCGGACCCTGCATTGGACCTGCCTGCAGACTTACCACCAATGCAATAGTAGGGTGTCCGGCGAAAGTAAGCTAGGTAGACGCAGTGAGACGCGGTTAGGCGTTGACGCGCGTGAGACGCGCGCCTGCCCTGACACGCGGAACAAGCTGCAGGTAGACGGGGGCCTTAATGACTGTCGACACTGGATACACGTGCGGCTAGAGAGGCGGAGAGGCTGAGGCACTCACC